>PVKE010042426.1:0-13755 GCA_004027555.1 Craseonycteris thonglongyai
GAAAGGTGGGAGGATCGGAGGATGCGGTGCTGCTGTCTTTGGGGAGAACAGGACAGCTCGAAGACAGAGGGCATATGGCAGAAATTCAGGCCTGTAGAACTTTCAATACCTGGCTGGAGAAAATATTGGTTCTTTTTAAAATTTGTTCTTTTGTACAGAAGAGGCCTACCCTGCCCGGAGCTGGACTGAATGCCTTGTTTCATGTTTTTAGTTTTATATTTGATGGGTATGTGACCATGTAGGCAAAAGTACTGAACTGTCATTAACTTTAGGTACTTCCAATTGCTGATCTTATAAATGTTGTATCTGTGTTTGAGTCCAACTGATTATCCTTCTAAACCAATGTGTGTGCAGCAAAATTACATGCCTGTAATTAGAACCTATACCTGTTATATGGGGATGATTATTTCAGCAATATAAATAATTCCTTTTTGCATAAGATCCAAGGTACAGTAGAAGCCCCACTTGCTTGCACTGAAAACAGATTGAGTATTATTTTTTAACAAACGTAAACATTCTTTTTTTTCATCTGGCTATGAAGTTCTGTTTGTGGATAATTAAATACCTCAAGTAAAATAGGAGCTTTAAGTTCCCTTTGGATTAGAAGGTAGCTCTTAAACGATGACAGGATTTTCAGGACAATTATTCAACCTTTTAAAACTGCTAAAGAAAATGGAGATGGGATTTTAAGGCACAATTTCTTCTGTTTCAGTCAAGCTTCTGCCCAAAAGGCAGCAGCATAGATAACTTTGGGGTGATGCAGAGACAAGGTTGTTTTTAACCTTAGGAGATAATGGTTAATTTTCATATATATTAGGAATTTTTCATGTCTATAGTAGTGATAGAAAATTTTCTCTTAAAGTAAATGTAACTGAGAACAGTTAATTTAAAGAGAAATATTAAGTAAATAGTTATACAAGTAGAACTATTTCTTTTAATTTTTATTAAATTTATTGGGGTGGCATTGGTTAATAAAATTACATCATTTTCAAGTGTACATTTCTATAATACATCGTCTGTGTATTGCATTATGCTCACCACCCAGAGTCAATTCTCCTTCTGTCACCATATATTTGACCCCCTTTACCTTTTTTACTAACCCTCTACCCCCTTACCCTTGATAACCCTTATATTGTTGTATGTGTTTATTGTTTTTTTTTTATTTTATTTTATTGCTTGAGAGAAAATGAGAGAGAGAGAGAGAAGGGAGGAGAGCCCAGAGCAGTCTCCATAGTTGACAGCATTAGTTGTGACATGGTTTCATTCCACACAAGAAGATGTGGGCCCACGCGGGGCGGGAACCAAACTGGGGGCCTCCCACATGGAAGGCAAGAACCTTCCCTGCCATCCCGGTGATTACCAGTTGTGCTGCACTTCAGCATATAGGTTTACATGTGCCAGGGCTGGGATTCAAACCCCAGACTTCATAGTTGCAAGGCAAGCACTCAACCTGCTGAGCTATCCCAGTATCCCCTCTACTGGGTTTTTACTTGTCTTGTTCATTTGTTGCTTTCAGTTTTATATCCCATATATGAGTGAAATCATATGGCTTGAAGGTGTTATAAGAATGATTGACTTTCAGGGGAAGCCGGGATGGCTCAGTGGGTTAAGAGCTCACTTTGCAGCGCCGGGGACCAGGGATCCAATCCCAGCCCCGGCCCCGGCCCGTTAGGACCCATATGCTGAACTGGGGAGCTCCCCCAGTTCAGTTCTCTCTGTGTCTCTCTCTCTCTCTCTCTCTCTCAAAAATAAATAAATAAATAAATAAATATTTAAAAAGAAAAAGAATGATTGACTTTTGACAAACAACTCCTTAAAAGAATTCATACTCAAAAATAGCTCCATGTTTGGAAACCCAAGGAGGATGGTGGTGCTATAGGTTGTAGTTCTCTGGGGGTGGGGGGGGGGGGGGGGACAGAATAATACACTATTTTTTCACTATTTGCTAGCAAAACCTCTGCCACTGAAGTCATTGCTGAGGCTAACTGATGTCTCCTGATGCCACCTTGATCTAAAAGGAGATCCTTTGGTCTGTAGACCCATTCTTCCATAAACCTTTTATATTCTTTCAGATGAAAGCCACAAGTTTAGGTGTTTTAATGGCTTCCTAAAAATAACAGGAGTAAAATGTTCAATAGTATTGGAAAAACTCAGGGAGCAGCTTAACAAAACATTTAATTTCCTTTAATCATGGAAGCATGACAGCTCTAAAACCTACAAGCCAAGATTAAAACTAGCTTATCTTAGTTTCATTGATTAGCCTGTAACCTAGTTTCTTTGACCAGCACTAAATATAAAATATGAACATATCAGAAGTAAAGCTGTTAGCTTTAGAAGAATTGCTTCCATCTTAACAGTGTCCTTTTTGTATTAATAACAGTCACAAGCACTGCTTTGGCCTATTCTTAGACTTCACTCTATCTCCCTCTAACAGTATTTTCCTTCTTCAAGGTGAGGCGATGGAACAAGGTTTACGAGACTGTTGTAGATCCATACGAATTGGAAAGATCCTGATTCAGAGTGATGAGGAGACACAAAGAGCCAAAGTATATTATGCCAAGTTCCCTCCAGACATTTACAGAAGAAAAGTCCTTCTGATGTATCCAATTCTCAGTGAGTGGCTTGAATTTAATTTGTAACCTTTGGTTAGGATTTAAATTCAACTTAGTGCTTGCCTTCTAGGTACCCTTATATAAAGGCAAAAACTGTTTCTAAATGTGTTTATGTTGGTTGAATTTGGAGTTGCCCCATGCAGTTCACTGGAGAATTTTTACTGTATAATAAGAGAACACACAAATCAAATTTTATTAATGCCAAAGAGCTTATTTCTTAAAATGAATACATTGAAACAAAGGATGTAATGAGGCAAACTATATAGAACACTGAACATATATTGTAATATGTCCCCTGTCTAGCCCAGTGAGTGATAACGATGGTTGTTATCTCAAGGATATTTCTCCTCTGGAGGTAATATTTTTTTCTCTTTTTTTTTATTGTTTTCTAAGCTTACTCAGATCATACATGGCATGGTCACCTGGGGTTAGTTGTGGAGGGTGGGTGTTCAATTTGATATCTCACATACTGAATTAATTTAGGGCTTGTACATTAGAAAACTGAAAAGTACATATGTCATGTCTATTATTGAAAATAATGTCATTGGTAAAGAACAAGGACCTTCAAATGAAGTTTTTGCCTATTAGTGTCTTATGTTAGATTACAAAACTGCCTTTACTTCAAAGAATCATCAAAGACATTTTGAGATAAATGTTAATGCTGGCAATGCATTTGGCTGTCATTTGATTTCAGGCACTGGAAATACTGTAATTGAAGCTGTAAAAGTTCTTATAGAACATGGAGTTCAACCTAGTGTTATCATCGTACTCAGTCTGTTCTCCACGCCTCATGGTAAGTTCAGCATGAGGCTCCACAGGGTCACTGAGGGGTAAGTGTACATCTGTCGAGCCTCTCATCCTGACAAAAAGTTTATTTGCTTCCACATTAAATCTAAATCTAATTTTTGTAATTATAACTTGCAGTTGTCATCTTTAAACTTAGTGCTAATATTTTACACTATTCCAATGTTCAAATTTAAATGGAAAAGTATGAAATAAGTCCAATGAAGAGGATTGCAATTGTTTTCCTGGTGGCCGTGTTTGGGTAGAACCTGTAAATGGCCAACAAGTTCTAATTTCTCCTGCCTTGTCAAGTGAGCCTGAGAACTGCTCCCCAACAGCAAGAAATGCAAGGTTCTAGCTAGTTCTGTGGTCTTAAGCTTCACAATAAGAAGTAAGCTTCTTATTGTGAAGCAAAGAGCAGAAGTTACACTTTTCTGCTCAAAGGGCCTTGTGATAGAACTGAGTGTTCTCCATTTCCTGAGGGAGGTAAGCCTAATTTAAGACCCTACTTTTTTGACATAAAATACAGGACAATTGTGAGAGTATTCTAATAAAATAATCATAGATGCATACAGAAGTTTAGCTTTTAGGCTATTCACTGTAGCTATTAGTGTAAGAAAAAATTCAAAAGTATGTAAATGACTTACAATAAGGAAATAGTTAAATATATATTCAAAGAATATAATATGTAACTGTTAAATCATATGTTTGAAAAATATTTAATGACATCAGAAAATCTATGTGAGATACCAAGAAGTCCTTGCACCGGTGTTCCAGTTGAGAAACCATCATCTTATGTATGATCCTGTTTTCAGAAAGAACTATATCTTCTCTATCCCATGTGCCTTTAAAATAAAATTTAAAAAAAAAAGTCTCTTCAGGGGGAAAGTTGCTATAGCAATATATTTTTCAAATATGGGCTATAAAATAATTTGATTGTAAGAATTTATTAGTGAATGGGCAGGGGTATAGTCTGACTACTATCAGAGCTTTTCAGATACCAATCATTAAAAAAAACTAAGAAGAGATTGACCAAGTCTGACTAGGTATCCAAAGGTCTTTGCTCTCTGTCCTCTGTCAATATGAAGCCTAGTGACTATAAAATTGCTAAACTCTAATTAATGTTACCAAAAAATGCTGGAGTGTCTGTAATTTTCTTCCTCTGATTTGTTGAAGGTGCGAAATCAATCATTCAAGAGTTTCCAGAGATCACAATTTTAACTACTGAAGTTCATCCTGTTGCACCTACACATTTTGGACAGAAATACTTTGGAACAGACTAAGTTATTGAAGGAAAATTAATTATCTTGTGTAATAGTACAGTTGTGTTTTGAGTTTCTACCTACTTTACTAATTTAGTTGAGGAATGGCAGAAAAAATTGTTTAAAGATACTGTGTAATTTTTAGAAGTAGGTATGGTGAAAAGGAAATATTTGAGGCTTATTTATTTTATTTGGTTATTTCTTGAGTGTTGGCACCAAATTCAACAATGAAGCACACACAACTCTTAGAAAGTATTTACATAATGTTCTTTATGCAAATTGTTGATCCCTCAGTGCATTGAAACTGTTTCCTAATTTATGAACCTCTCAGTTTGGAGATTGCTTACAGCCACAAATTAAACCCCAATGGGAGTCAGTTCTTCGCACACTGTAGCTTGCATTTTGTTTAGTTTGCTTTTAGTTCTAGGGAGTTCTCATTTATGTGTCTTTCATGTCTGTTGTCACCTTCCTCTACTCTTTACTTCCCAGTACTGTACATGCTGGTGAGTTGGAGAGGATAGAAAAAGAATTCCCCCTGTAATTTTACATTTCCTTAATGTCCTCATTCAATTACAGACCCAGGAATATGGTTAGCTCTTCAGTCAAGCCATTATGTTCTTCATGACACATTTCCTACCCTGTGTATTTCTGGTAGATGACTTGCTGACTGTAATGCAATGAAGAAGATGGTAGGGCATTTCCTGCAACTGTAACTGTAACATTAACTTACTTAGATTGAACCAGGGATATCTGGATGCTGACAAGAAAGGGCTAAGTATTGTTAGTGCAATCAGTGCCCTAGAAAGGAATTGATGGTGGTTTTCTGAGGTGGGGGGGGGGGAAGAACAGCTGGGTTTTATGGCCAATAAGTAAATTAAAATACTTGATTTTATTTTCAATTTTATTTATTTATTTTTAAATATTTATTTTTCACTTACAGTGACATTCAACATTATTTTATATTGGTTTCAGGTGAACAGCATAGTGGTTATATAATTTATGCAGTGTTTCCCCTTAGGTAGTCTAGTACCCCCCTGACACTATACATAGTTATTACAATATTATTGACTGTATTCCCTATGCTGTACTTTACATGCCTGTCACTATTTTGTAGCTACCAATTTGTATTTCTTAATCCCTTCACCTTTTTCACCCTGCCCCCTAATCCTCCGCCCCTCTGGCAACCATCAATTTGTTATCTGTATCTATGAATCTGTTTCTGTTTCATTTGTTGACACTCCGGTTGGAACTAAGGAATGAATAGTTGTTGAGAACCAAATAAATGGTCTGTGCATTGTATCTAATTGTATATTCGGTGTGGATTTCATCTTACGTTACCCCTTAAAGAAGTGAGAAAAGGTAAGGCCAGAGTGAGGCACTGTATTTTATTAACTATTTATTTTTTCAGTTACAGTTGACGTTCAGTATTATTTTATACTACTTTCAGGTGTACAGCATAGTGTTTCCCCCCTGATTAGTCTAGTACCCACCTGGCACTATATATAAGTGTTGCAACATTATTGACTATATTCCCTATGCTGTACTTCTTGATTTTTAATTTGAATGTTTCTACTAGAGAGGTCTTTGTTTTAGAAATTAGATATTTTGCATGTTGGTCAACTGTAGATATATTAAAATGGGAAAAATACCATGATATATATTTTTTAAAACCCTAAAATTTATGTGTTCATATTTAGGCTTCTGAAGGGATGATAAACCATTTTAGAAATCAGAGTTTCTGTTGTAAAACTTGCTTGTGAAACCCTGATCTCATTTTACATTGATAGTAAAACATTTTAACAGTGGTTGCTGGCTGACGGCTTGATTAATTATACTCTCATGGCCACATAGGCAGCTGTTGTGGGCCTCTGTTTAAAAAAAAAAAAGAGAAAAGAAAAACAGAAAAGAGCACAAGGCAGTATGTTAGAGAGAACCAAAGAGTAGAATGGAATGGACTGCGTTTTCCCTTTGGAGAGCCTAGGAATACTAGGACTTCACTGTATTTTTCCCTTTCTGTTTGAAGACTAGTAATAAAATGAAATTAATCAATAGGTTACTCATTATAATTCTTTCATGGCAAATGTTGCTTTCATGTTCTTATTGAAATTATCCTCTATATCTGTCAGTTAAGTGTATTTTGATACAATGTGGATTTTATTCTTTCCTGATTTACAGAAGCTGTAACTGAAGCCCATTAAAGCCAAAATTGTTATCTTTTTGTCCTAGGAAAGATATTAGCCAGCAAGTTTAGTTAGACAGAGATAGGATCTGCTTTAGACTGATACGTTGAATTAGTTGGAAAGGTAATATCTACCACTATAAGAGTCAGTACTTCTGAGTTAGTGCTTATGTTAGGGCTTCAATATTTTGTTTGAAGTGACTTTCTAGAACACCAGATGAATTCATATTAAAGTGTAGGTATGAAACCATAATTTGAGCAAATTATTTTTATATTATCAGCCATTTAGATTTAATATGTCTCTGTTCCTTTTCATCAATGAACATGATAGGGAGTTGACTGCATTTGGTTTCTACATGGAGGGAATTCCTAGTGTAAACAGTAGGAATTATTCAATGGGGTCATATTCCTACTGATGTTTGTCCTCTACCCCCTCTAGATTTCAAGAAAAAATGTAACTGTGTCTTCTGAAATTAGATCTTTTTAGAAAATGGGGCATTATTTATAAGATTAATATCTTGCTGGACTCTTTAGACCCAGGCAATTTTCTAAATGATACAAAATTAACAGACTATTCAAAACAAGATTATTTTTAATGACATCAATCTCATAGCAGTCAAAACTAGGTAGATTCCTTATTGAAGAAAGAAACACTAACAAAATAAAAATGACACTCAAGCAGTATACAGCAGTGTTCCCAAAAGTTGAATATAGACCAGAATCACCTAGAGGACCACAGATGGCTGGGCCTCAGCCCTAGAATTTCTGATTCCATAGATCTGGAGTAAGGCCTGAGGACTTGCATTTCTGAGTTCCCAGGTAATGTTGATGTCTCTGGTCTCATGGCCACACTTTGATTTCAGACATTTTTTCTATAATATAAAGAATGAATGATATAAATTTCCCTATAAATACTGATTTAGCTGTACCCCACAAATTTTGATATGTTGTGTTTTCATTTTCATTTGGGTCAAAATACTTTCTCATTTCCTTTTGATTTCTTCAATGTAGGGTTATTTCAAAGTGTTATTAAATTTCCAAATATTTATAGGATTTATAGATTCCTTTTTGATATTGATTCTTGATTTAATTCGGAGAATATACTTCATGTGATTTGAATCCTTTTAAATTTATTGAGATTTGTTTTATGGCCCGGAATATAGTCTCTGTTGGTAAATCTTCCCTGTGCACTTGAAAAGTACATGTCCTGGGAAGCTGGGATGGCTCAGTGGGTTAAGCGCTTGCTTTGCAGCCCTGGGTACCAAGGATCAAATCCTGGCCCCAGCCCATGCGGACCCATATGCTGAACTAGGGTGTGCTTCCCATGTGGGAGGCCCACAGCTCAGTTTCCGCCCTGTGCGGGCCCCCACCCACCTGTGTGGAATGGAAACCATGTCAAAAACTGATGACATGCAACTATGGAGACTGCTCTGGGCCCTCCCCCTTCTCTCTGTCTCTCTCTGTCTCTCTCTGTCTTTCCCTGTCTCTATCTGTCAAAAACAATAAAATAAATCTTTAAACAAAAAAGAAAAGTACGTATCTTACTGTTGTTGGGTGGAGTGTTCTATAAATATTAATTAGGTTAAGTTGGTTGATGGTGTTGCTCACTATCAACATCTTCTATTTCTTTACAGATTTCCTATCTATTTGTCCTTAATTGTTGAGAGACGGTTGCTAAAATCTCTTGACTAAATTTTGGATTTGTCTGTTTCTCCTTTCAGTTCTGTTTTAGCTTCGAGTATTTTGTAGCTCTGTTAGGTGCATAAACTTTTAGGATTGTTATGTCCTCTTGATAAATTGATTTTTATCATTATGAAATGTCTCTTTTGATTCCTGGTAATATTCTTTGTTCTTAAATATACGTTGCCTGAAATTGACATAAACATCTCAACTTTTTTTATAATTGTTGAATATGGCATATCTTTTTCCATCCTTTTACTTTTAACCTATTTGTGTTTTCATATTTAATCTGGGCTCCTTATAGGCAGCCTAGAGTTGGGACTAGCTTCCTTATTCAGTTTGACAGTCTGCTTTTTAATTGGAATGTTTAAACAATTTTAACTTAAGATGATTATTGTTATGACTGGTTTTATATTTACCATCTTGCTATTTGCCTTCTGTTAGGCCCATCCATTCATTCATGTTTTTCTCTTTTTCTGCTTTCTTTTGGATTAATTGAATATTTATGATTCTATTTTATCTTTTTTAATGGCTTAGTAGGTATAATACTTTGTTTTTTTCGTGGCATCTTTAGAGCTTATGGTATACACCTTTAACTTATCACAGTTTGTTTCATGAATAATATAAGAACTTAAGGCAACATACTCACAATATATTCCCAGCCTTTGTACTATTAAAGAGATGTAAAATTATGTAAAAAGAAATAAAAGGGGGAAGCCGGGATGGCTCAGCAGGTTAAGCGCTCACTTTGTAGCCCCAGGGACTAAGGACTGAATCCTGGCCCTGGCCCGTGTGGACCCATATGCTGAACTAGGATGTGCTTCCCATGCGGAAGGCCCCCAGTTTGATTCTTACCCCTCCATCCCCCGTTCAGCCCCCAGATCACAGGGGCATGCCTTCTATGTGGGAGGCCCCCAGCCCAGTTCCCATTCTGCATGGCCCCTGCCCACCTGTGTAGAACAAAGCCATGTTGAAAACTGATGACATACAACTATGGAGACTGCTCTGGACCCTCCCCCTTCTCTCTGTCTCCCTCTATCTCTGTCTCTCTCTGTCAAAAGCAATAAAATAAATCTTTTTCAAAAAGATTTAAAAAGAGGTCATTTTTATTTACCCATTTTTGGTGCTTTTCATTTCTTTGTGTAGATCCAGATTTCTATCTAGCATTAAGAATGAAATCTTACCATTTGTAACAACATGGATGGACCTAGAAGATATTATGTTAAGCAAAATAAATCAGGGACGCCGGGATAGCCAGCAGGTTGAGTGATTGCCTTGCAACCATGAGGTCAGGGGATCAAATCCCCTGTCCCTGGCCCATGCAAACCTATATGCTCAACTGCAGTACAACTGGTAACCACCCAAATGGCAGCGAAGGTTCTTGCCTCCCATGCAGGAGGCCCCTGGCTCAATTCCTTCCCTGTTTGGCCCCACATTCACTTGTGTAGAATGAAACCATGTCACACCTAATGATATACAACTATGGAGACTGCTCTGGGCCCTCCTCCTTTCTCTCAAACAAAAATAAATCCTTTAAAATATCAGAGAAATAGAAATACCATATGATTTCACTTATCTGTGGAATCTAAAAAATAACAAATGAACAAATAAAACAAATGAATTCATTGATACAGAGAATAAATTATTGGTCACCAGATGAGAGGTGGTTTGGGGTGATGGGTTAAAATAATGAAAGGAATTAAGTACCGATTGCTTGTTATAAAAATAGTCAAGGGGATATAAAGTATGGCATAGGGAATAGAGTGAATAATATTGTAATAACTATGTGTGGTGTCAGATGGGTACTAGATTTATCAGGTGATCAGTTTGTAAGTTATATAAATGTCTGATCACAATGTTTCACACCTGAAGCTAATGTAATATTGTCCTGAAGCAACTGTAATATAATTATGTTTTTCCATCTATTTTCTTTGAAATTATTTTTGTCTTTGGATCTAAAGCGAATCTCCTGTAGACAGCATATTCTTGGATTATGCTTTTTTTACCTATTCTGAAAATCCCTGATAATGATTGGAATGTTTAATCCACTTACATTCCTGATAAGAGTGGACATTCTTGGAGATGCTGGATGGCTCAGTGGTTGAATACTTGCCTGGCAATCAGGAGGTCCAGGGTTCAATTACCGGCCCTGACCTGTGCAAACCCATATGCTGAACTGCGGTGCAACTGGGAGCCACTGTGAAAAAAACCATATCAGTTAATGATGTAAAACTATGGAGACTGCTCTGGGCCCTCCCCCTTCTCTCTGTCTCTGTCAAAAACAATAAAATAAATCTTTTTTAAAAAAGGTAGGAATTCTTAACAAGGGTATATGAGTATATTTCAGAGTCTCTATGTGTGCATGTATTTTTATGTGGACAGTGTCCATAGCCTTCTTTAGATTTTCAAAGGAGTGCATGACCAAAATAAGGTTTAAAGTTCCCAACTTAAGGCAACCCCAGATGAGTTCAAACAACTTCTCTCTTTTCTGTCCTTCCTACTACCTCACCCCCATCCCTTTTCTTATTTGACATTAGTGTTCACAAAGATGATAGCTCATGGCAGTGAGAATTAGTATGAAGAAGTAGATTTAAAAGCTAGATTAGGTAGCAATGGTAAGATTCCAAGAGCAATATAGTCAATAATCATGTGATAACTTTGCATGGTGACAGAAGGTTACTAGACTCAGTGTAGTGATCACATAGACTGATTAGTAACCTATATTCTTTAATGTCCAAAGAACAAAACTTTTGCTTTCCCTGTACAATGAATTGTATTTTATTTTCATTGAAATTTTTTTTTTCTTTGTAGTTGTCATGTATAGCTGACATACAATATTATATTATAGGTGTACAACATTCAGCAATTCAGCATTTCTATATCTTATGATGTGATCACCACACTAAATCTAGTAACCATCTCTCACTATTATTGTCTATATACCCCTTCACCCTTCCATCCCTCCCCCCTCCCTTCTGACAACCATCAGTGTTTTCTTTATTTCTATGAGTCAGTTTTTGTTTGTTTTGTTTGTTCATTTAGATTTTTTAATCCATATATAAGTGAATTCATGCAATATTTGTTTTTCTCTGTCTGACTTATTTTGCTTAGCACACACCCTCTAGGTCCATCCATGTTGTTGCAAGTGGCATTGAAATGCTTATATGGTACAGCCAGATTTATTTCAGTTTGCCAACATTGTTAATATCTGGGTCTGATAATGTGCTAATTTTCAAAAATTAATTTGAATATTTCAGTTAAGATTTATGAGAAAAATTTCTTTCAGCAAGATAAACATATTCAAGTAGTTTTTGAAGTTAGTTTAAAATGTGCTTTTTACTATCATAAATTTTCTACTCCTTTAGAGCTAGAAGTCTGAACATTGAAACATTGTGCTGTGTGAGAATATTTTAATATTCAAAGAGAAACTGACTAGTTTTTCAATTTCCTTGCAAATGTGGAGAAAATTAATTTGAAAAATTTGTTGTTTATAACATGAAGAAAATGCATGTCAATAGTTTACACATTCCTATATAAACCATTATACATATCTTTATATCTATATGTTAAAAGTTCCCTTTTAAAATAAACATCTATGCCTTCAATTTCCTTAGTAACCTCTACTCAAGATTCTTGCATGAAGGTCTCCTTTTTTATGCCTTTTTTATCTAGAAAAAAATTGTTATCCTTTGTTTCTAGTATGTGAATTTTATTTACATTGTGTTTGCAATGCAAATTCAGTGTTTGTAGGTGATGCACTGAAATAAATAAAATGGGATTTTCAGCAGAGATGTTTGAGGTCTTTACCTAGGACAAAGTAAGTACTTTATAAGCTTAGCTGGAATAAAGGACTGTTTTCTGTTTTTGTGTTAAGCCTGACCTGTGTGGGTTGGGTCTCTCCAAAATGACTCAGGTTCTCCATTATTATTTAGTCACAGTCAACATAACTATTCCAACTTCAGCTTTCAATGACACCTGACTTCTTGTTGGCTAATTGAGGGGGATTTTCTCCATTCTTTCTCACAAGGACTTTGTGTTAATGATGCATCACCTGAGGGGAACCTTATTTGGGGCTTACTTAAAGAGTATTTCTTCAAATATTTCTCTGAGGGTAATGTATAATTTAGGAGCAAGTGAACCACTTTTTGTTTGTTTGTTTTTAAGATTTATTTTATTGTTTGAGAGAAGGTGAGAGAAAGAGAGGGGGGTAGGGTCCAGAGAAGTCTCCATAGTTGTGCACCATTAGTGGTGACATAGTTTCATTCCACACAGGTGGATGTGGGGCCACATGGGGCGGGAACTGAACTGGGGGCCTCCAGCATGGGAGGCAAGAACCTTCACTGCTGTTGCACCACAGTTCAGAATATGGGTTTTGCATGAGCTGGAGCTGGGCCAGGATCCTTGGACCTCGTGGTTGCAAGGCAGGCACTAAACCTATCGACCTTCCCTGGCATCCCTGGATCACTGTGTTCTTTTCTGAGAATCACTGTGTTCTTTTTTTCAAGTGACATGCATCCAAAGAATCACAAACATAATCTTAAGTGTACAAAAAAGCAAACTGGATTTCATATCACCCTTAGGTACATAGGTAAGTTCTTTTTGTCATTTCTTTTTTTCTTTATTTTCTACTAATTGTTAAATATATTGGGGTTACATTGGTTGGTAAAAATTACATAGGTTCCAGGTGTACAATTCTACATTACATCATCTATGTGTGTTGCATTTTGTGCTCACCACCCAGAGTCCTCTTTACATCACCATATATTTGATGCCCCCTCTTCCCCCATCCCCTTTCCCCATTCTTTTTCTTTTTACTTATTACAATAACAGATAAAGGCAAAAGATGGGTGAAGCTGAGCAGAGACTGAGCCTATTAAGTGCCATTAGACTAGTCAGCTTTGTGTTTAAAAGCCTTTGCTGCTAATTTTCCAACTCATATCCGTGTTGGATCATAAGAGAGAAGTGCTGAGTACAGGAAGGAGGGTGGGTGTTTGCAAGATGTTACAGAGGAGTCTACATACCAAACATACCAATTAACCTAGGAGTGGATAAACTCCATTATACCTCATGAAATGAGTGAGATATATAGAAACTTCCAAGAAAGTGGTCTGAAATTTTAGGCTTTGCCAACATTGTTTAACAAAACCATAATGTATAAAAGAAACAATTGGGTGCATATACTTTTAATAAAGGACTTAGGAAGATAAAGCTGGTCAGTATTTGTGGGTATTTCTGTAGC
>PVKE010042427.1:0-13758 GCA_004027555.1 Craseonycteris thonglongyai
ATTAGCAGGAGAAATAGCGATCCTTAAGGCAAAGAGCTGAGGCTGTATAATCCTGTGTACCTGGAAAGTTTCCTCATTTAGGGCAAGTTAACATTTTTAAGTTATTGAAGAAGAGGTCATTTATTACTCACGTTTCTTTTTCAGCTAGCTAATAAACACATATTTTTGAGTATTTACTGTGCAAAAGGCAATGTCAGGCAATGAAGCTCATCCTGACTCTCTACTGACATCTACTTTAAAAGCAAAGTTCCAAAGGGAAATAAGGGGAGAGCAGAAGGAGAATCTATCTTGCAAAGCTAAAGAGGGCAAATTTAAGGGAAACAGATGAAGAAACCCAGAGATTCTTTTAAAATGCTTCCAAGAACAGAAAGGGAGTAGGAACAAGAGTGATGCAAGGAAACTGTGGTAACTTGACCACCGACTCTTATGCAAACAATTAAAAAGTGGGCTAATTTTGCCCCCCCTCCACTGTTGCAGGCTGCCTCACCAATGGTGTGGCGTGTGTGTGTGTGTGTGTGTGTGTGTGTGTGTGTGTGTGAAGGAAGAAGGCAGAAAGAGGAAAAAGAGGGGCAGAAGAGTGAAAAGTATCCAATAGGGATAAAAAATCAAAATGTCAAGAAAGGAATTGCTTTTCATACAGTCATAACTTGGTACTCGACTGCGTTGAAACTTGTCAAATTTGGTTTTCCATGCATTTTGACGGGAAAAGTTTTTCTCAGCACTCATGTTTTGGTACTTTCACCCCTCTCGGTACCAAATAAGTACCGAGGTACCACTGTAAGGTAACAGTAATTTTCAAAGTACTGTACTTTCACATTCATCTCATTTCATCCTCAGAACAATAGTTTGAGGGATCTTATGAAGTCAAAGAGCCAGGAAATTCCATATAGTCATGTCTTAGTTATTCAGGGACAAGTCATACCTATGTGTGAACCAGGACCTTTGTTTTTCCATTTTCTTTACATTGGCTGAAAATTAGTTAACTTTCAACATGTCTATTATGGTAAAATAAATAAATAAATAAATAAATAACCTCAACGAATAACACAATTCGTGAAATAAAATTTTGCTGTCAATCTCTGTGCCTTGGTTTTCTCATCTAAAAACGGAGGTGGGGGTAATACCCACCACACAGTGTCAATAAAATAATCCATTATGTGATTATATGTAAGCACTCAATATGTAAATGATCTCATCTTCGTCTTCCTTGGAGAGTAAAGTTCCTGCTAACACATTCTGATAAAGATTACGTAGTAGGAACCCATCAATAAACAAAACAGCTTTTCAATAAGCTCATTCTCATAACTAGTAAATGGAGATATGATTTTTACTGATTTGCATAGAATTCATTTGAAAGGTGGCCCCCAACAAACACTACCCCAGGTCAGAACGGGTAATGCTGGTTCTCTTGGAAACACTCGGGGTGGCCTGCTTACTATAAACAGGATACTGCACTAGATGAAGCTTGCCCTGTTACAGTATGACAATTCACAAATTGAAATGTTAATAGCAAACAAGGAGGATAAATTTGGTGGTTTTCTTCCCTTTGGCTCTCATAATAAGACTTCCCACTACTAATTACCTCAACTTCATAGTACAGGCTTTGCAACTTTATAATGGTAAGCACCAGAACACACACATACACAGACACACACACATTGCCCCTTTATTAAAGTCTGTATTTCTCTTACTACAAGAATCATGACTTAACACAGATTAATATACCCGAAAGAGGGAAAGTATATATATATTTTTTCTATCCCTCTTCTCACTCAGAACTGTTGCTTATGACTAACCTTTGGTTTCTTCACCTCAAAGTTCTCTAGTTTTAAGGTTCAAATTACAGTTATATGTTCTCCAGCATTAATACAAGAGCTTATTAATACTTATTCCTTTATGATTCCTCAGCAACCTGTTCCTGGTGTCACTAAAGTGTGTCCTTGGCTCCACCTTACAATCTGATAATGAATCTCCACAACGGAAGCTCTACAAGAGCTGGAATTACATTTCACTCCTCTCTCTGGATCTCTACAATGGCTAGTTCTGTGCTAAGCATACCTCCAAACCTATAAATGTAGATATGGGTTAGAACCACATCAATATACACAGAGGTTTAACATATAATTGCTACTTGACAGAAAGACACATTTTCAATTCGCAATAGTTCAGTTTGGCTAAAGCAGATAAACAAGCACATATTCAATCAAGTAAACAAGGATATAATGGGCCTGCTTGGTTTTGAGAACAAGTGAAAGGTTATATGGGAATATACGTCAATATATACGTAGTTAAAAATCAGACACTTTATAGTTGTAAAAGTCAGTTTGAGCTTCAGATTGGAATCACAATGCATTTTCTTATGGAAGTAATTTGTAAATGATGTGCGGTGTACAGGTTAACCAGGAAAAAAAAAAGCACTTATTTGAAATGTGCCTAACAGAAGAATGGCAGCCCTGAGCAGCCCTGAGCTGTGTGTGTGTGTGTGTGTGTGTGAGTGTATGTGGTTGTGGGGGGTGGGGGGCAAGGTGTGTGTGTTTGTGTGTGTGTGTTGAGGAACTCTGGTAGCAACCAGCATGCAAATAATATCTATGTTAATATAAGGACATCTATAATTTAAGGGTTGATGCATCAAGGCTACTTAGAATACAGATGGTGACTATTTTGTAGGCAGGAACTAGAGAATGACAAACCAGGTCACCAGAAGAGCACACTTCAATCTGGTGCTTTTCCACGGAGATCTCCTGTTATAAACTGGTAATCATATCTCAACGTTTGTTAGCTTTTTGTAAACTTAAAAAGAAAAAAAAATATAACGAATTGAAAGAAAGCAGGCTTAATTTTTTTTTAAAGCAATCCTGTGTAGGGGTACACTTTAAGAAGAAATGCTAAGTTTCATTTTTATTGCCCTGAAGTCATCAAATTAATTACCATACTCTACCTGGCTTTGAATATATACACTACCAGCTTAACAAAGTCACCCAGTTTTGTCAGTGTACAAAATATATTAATACTTGCATTTAGATGTGTTTGAAATCATATTGGTAGTTAAAATTCAAAAAGCCCTCTCAGATTATAGCTTTGTTAGGAAGCATATGCTAAATTTTACATTGCTATGTTGTTTTCAACTAACCTAAGATATATGTTGAAGAAAGACAATACTTCAAAAGAGAGAGAAATCACATCTTTACCTTTACAGAAAAAGTATGATATTAAAAGTGTATTAGTCTATTCATAGGTTGGTGCAACCATCACCACCATCCAATTTTAGAATATTTTCACTCCCCCTAAAACAAATCCTGTACCCCATGGCAATCTGCTCCTTTGTCCCCTAAGGCACGGTTCCTTTTCCCTAGCACTAAACAACCACTAGGCTATTTTCTAGCTCTATAAATTGCAATATTCTGGACATTTCACATAAATAGAATCAAACAATATGTGGTCTTTTGTAACTGGCTTCTTTTAGTTATAGTGTTTTTAAGGACCATACATATTGATGTATGTAGGCATTTTTTCAATTAAATTAAATATAGAAGTTTAGGATTTATTAAAGATGTCATTTCATGGAAAATAATTCCAAATGTTCTATTATATCTTGATTAAAGTAGTAAAACAAGTTTCCCCCATATGTATGAACTTAAACAACATAATCTAATGGCATAAATTTGATATATGAGCTGTTACATATGATATTATGAAAAATTATAATAGATAAAAAAAATGTAAGAAAATGTTATAAAAATTTCATTAAAAAACTGGTTCTCTTAAAAAGAGAAGAACGGGGATTAAAGCTATAAATGATATTTGGCGGGGGGGGGGGGTTCTATTTTTTACCTGTGGTAAAATATATATAACATTTCCTATTTTGACAATTTTGGGGGTATAATCCGGTGACATTAAGCACATTCAGAATGTTGTGTTACCATCACAATTATCCATATCCAGCACTTGTTCATCATCCCAAACTGAAACTCTGTCCCCATTAAACAATAACTCCCCCTGCCTCCCTTAGCCCTTTATAACCACTATTTACTTTCTGTCTCTATGAATGTGACTATTCTAGGACTTCATATAAGTGAAATCATACAATATTCATCTTTTTATGTCTGGCTTATTTCACTTGGCATGTTTTCAAAGCTTATTCCTGCTATAGCATTATTATTCTACGAGTAATTTAAATATCTCTTTTCCAGGCTGTTGGTACTTCTATTAACACAAGAGCACGCTGTTTAGATTTCTACTAGCACTAATTTCACTGTCCTGCAATCTTACACACATGCCCATGCTCCAAAGGTGTACTTGTTTATCTGTATCTCCCCATTTCCTTGGTCAATGCCTGGACCTTAAATACTTAAAATTATAGTGTAATGGAGGAATGACTGAAGACCCAATTAGTTAATCAACATGGTTATTTAGAGGAAGTCCTATAAAGACTTCTAGCAAAAGGCCAAAACAGCAATGCCTTCTAGGAGTTCCTATTTTTGGAGTCACCTTCAACACTCCCAATGTCATATAAGTCAAGATAAAATAAGACCAGAGTCATATTTTATCCATCACTTCATTCACATGACACTGTAACAGCCACTAAGTGAATTATCAGCACCTCTCAGCAATAAATTATCATTAATAGCATCAGAAAGTGAATGAGGGAGCATGAGAAGAGAATATTTCCAATCCCACATCCCAAATGAAAAGGGTTAGATATTGTGAACAGATTCTAATTTACATTTGATCAATAACTTAATTTTCACAGGAAATTCACTTCTCAACTGCAAAGAGCTAATATTTTCAGTAGTTGTATTAAAATAAGTTGAAACAAAAAGTCTTTTCTATTAGCTTTCATAAAAATGTTACACGGATTCTGACGCTCCTTTACCATTACCATTTCACCTGAGTGTTAGAATCAATGATTAGACTTTATATTACAGAGATTAAAAACACACACTACTACCAATGTCAAAATGCTAAGTCATCAGTGTTTGTTTTATTTATTTATTTATTTATTTATTTATTTATTTATTATAAATTTCTTTATCAGTCAAGCCACTTGTATTTATTTTTTTAAATATTTATTTTATTGTTTCTGACAGAGACAGAGAGAGACAGAGATAGAGACAAAGAACGGGGAGGGCCCTGAGCAGTCCCCACAGCTGTACTTCATCAGCCCTCACCATGGTTTCACTCCACACAGGTGGGCGGGGGTTGCACAGGGCTGGAACCGGGCAGGGGGCCTCCCTCATGGGAGGCATGCCCCCTCAAGACAGGGGCAAATCAGTGGGGGCGAGAACCGAACTGGGGGCTCCCACATGGGAAGCACATCTCAGGTCAGCACACGGGTCTACAAGGGACGGGGCCAGGACTCAATCCTTGGTCCCCGGGGCCGAAAAGCGAGAGCCTAGCCCACTGAGCCATTCTGGCTTCCCCTTGTTTTATTTTTAAATTATGATTCTGCTATGCTAAGGCTGAAAAACCAAAAGAGTTTTTGTATCCTGATTGTGGTGAAGATTACATGAATCTGCACATGTGTTAGAATTCATGAAATTGAACACACAAGAAAAAGTCAATTTTACTGTATTATAAGCTTAAAATAAGGAGGAAAACAGTAAAATCCGTAGTGATTCAAACACTGTATAATGTAAACACGTATACGTTAAAAAAAATGTATAATACACACATAGTTGCCATTTTTCATTAAAAAAATAAAAAAGACAGTGTACTAAACACTAAAAGAACAAATTAATTCTTCATCAATTTAATGGGGAAAGTGCAGACCAGTTAGACTGAGCATTCATCTCAGACAATTCTATTGGCTACTATTAAACAAGATATAAGTTTAAAAATCTAATGAAAAGGCAGATATTAAAGATTTATTTAAAAATACTTAACTCATTTATTTAGGATCTGATCATCCACACTGAGGCTGATTTCAGGTAACTTCGTTTCATGAGGTAGGCAGTACACAGCATTAACAGAGAGAATGTTCCAGTGCTATAAGTGCCCTAGTTTGAGTTGGTTGGTATGAAAAATGATGCAGCTAAGCAAAGATTTATTAAATAGCAAACTCAGTTTCTGGGATTGAGGATGCAAAGAAGATAGTATCCTCCCCTGTATTTTCTCAATGTGTAAACAACACAACTGCCTCCTTTGATCACAGAGCAGTTACTATGTCAGGCAATCTGCAGGGCAGTTGATGTGTATCTCGCTGGACCTCTCACTTGATGGTGGAGGTATTTTGTTATTTCTGTCATAAACTGTATCAGGGCTTGCCAAATACTCTGGTTTCCCTTCCAGTGGGAATGCTACAATCTCTGCCTACTTATATTCAGGAGTAGCTGTGTGAGTTGCAACAGCCAATGAAATGTGGGCAGAAATGACAGGTTCTATTTCTGAGCAGAAGGTTTAAAGCTAGTGGTTCTCTATGTCTTTTCATCCCACCCTCCCACCCCTTCCACAGTTTAAATTCTGAAGTGCTGACAACGTGAACAGAGCTCAGCTAACCCATGACAGATATATAGCATGAGAGAGAAATTAATTTTTGTTGCAATAAGCCACTGAGAATTTTGAGATCATCTGCAGTACAGCATAACCTAATGCAGCCTACTGACACATTGCTATTTTATGGAAGAAGAAAACCAATACCTGAAGACATTTAAAATATTTTGTCCACAATGAAGAGCAATAAATGGAATAACTGGATTCAGAACCTAAGTCTATCTGACTACAGTGTCCTTTTTTTTTTTTAAACCAATTTTCAATAAATACTAGAATTGACATGCATATCCATTACAAAGGATGAACAGGGAAGAAAGAGATGTACTGTTATATGGACAACAGAAGGTTTTACCCCAAACACAGCTTAATTTTGAATGATAAAAATTTGCAGGCAAATTGCAGCAGGTAACACCTAATATACACCTGTATGTAAGATATAAGGCTGTCTATTTTGTAGAATAGTCCAGCGACCTGTCATATCAATTCTGCCCTTTGTAGTCTAATAATAACAATTACGTCTTTAAAAGTATATTTTAGAAAAAGAATTTATACTAGGGGATCACTTAAAGATTCTCTACCTATTTACTCTTTTATCAAATATACCACAGGGGTATAGAACCAGTCACCCTAAGATGTGTATCTGTGGTATGTGGATTGTTTTGGGCTAAAGGCAACCAAGACCCTTCAGGCTCAAGAGAAACTTTGGCACTGCCCTTAACTGCCCTCTGTAGACAAATCTGAATTAGGGGTCTTGCCCATAATACCTGATCATCAAAGATAACCTTCTTTGACCTCTCTTATATGGCAGGGCAAAGTTCTAATTACTCAATACCTGCTCTTATCCAGCAATGACCCCCATAAGTCCCTTGGTGCCTTATCTCATTCCTAGTTCTGAATGTCATAGATGCCTCATTTTCCCATTTCTGTCTTGCAATCTCTCATGTATGCTGGGTCTCTGATTCTCTCATGTGTGTGAGGTTCCCATGAGCACGGAATTAAATTTGATTTTCTCGTGTCAATCTGTCTCATGCTGATTTGATTATTCAACCAGCCAAAAAGAACCAGAAAAGGGAAGGGGAAATTTTTCCCTTTTCGCACAATACCAAATGTAACATTCTCTGTTGAAATTATTTTACAGAGAGACGTGATCATTTGGGGGAGAGGGGGATTGGCTTATATATTTTACGAGGCTGAACCTGTCACATACTTTTAGAGAGAAGATATAAATAAATTAGCATATTAGCATACATAAAAGAATTTTAAAAACCACTGTTCTATTTAAAAATGAATGTTTTTCTGCATTGTGAAAGTAATAAATATTTATTTTTGAGACTTGGGAAAACAAAAATAGAATGAGAAAAACTAATCATAGTTAAAACAATCACTATCAGAAGAAAAATTCACTACTCTTACTATCATCTTGAGACAATTAAATTTTAAGATTATGCTGCACACTCTCCAGTGTGTTTAGATTAAGTGAAATTACTTTCAAAGACCAAAATATTAAGCTAATAATATTTCTTGACAATCATCATTCAGTGTGAGCTCAATTTCTTTAAAAAAATGAAAGAAAACCTTTCTTCTAAGCAGGTCCCAAATTACCCAGGCACTTAATCTCAAGGGACTCATAGGCTGCCATATTAGCATAACAGGAGAAAGAAATCTGAATATGAAAAAACAAACAAAGATGAATCAGAGATAAGAATCATCAAAACATCTTAGAATCACTCCTGAAGAAGTTATTACCATTAGAGCAGTGTTGTCCCTAGAGCTAGAAGGACAGGGGAAAAAACAGATCTGAAAGAAACGTCTTTGTTCAAAAAGAACATAGAAATGAGAATAAAATTAAAAAGGGGAAAAAAGGGATGGGCAATTCTTTCCCCACTCCCAAATTTACTATAAGGTAAAGGAATTCTTAAAAGTCCTTCAAGACATTTGGTCTTAAAAAACATGAACCATAAGCAGTCATTTAATTGGAGTATTATGTATCAGGGAAACCAAGAAAGCTCCCAGCCCTTTCCAAATTATAATACTGCACTATTAGTGGGACGATAGTTGTAACTGTAATAATAATCACAGTAGCAGTTTAGCATCCTCGTGTGCTAAACACTGCGAGGAGTCACACTCATGGGCTCATTTAAATTTCTGAATAAACCTAGGAAGTAATTTTATTCAATCTAAGACTCAGCTAAGTTAACTGCCTTACCCAAGGCAGAGTGGTGGAGCTGGAATGCAAACATAGTCACTGACTCAAAAGGTCCCAGAATATACTACCCAAAACATGCCTCATGGGCCTAATAATTATTTTGAGGTAAAGGCCATTGAGAACAAGCAGATCCAGAAAATGCTCTAAAAACAGGGCCTTTGTTCTCCTCCTGTAAAGTAAATTTCCACTTAAAAGTGGAAATTTGGGAAAAAATGGAAATATGGAAACTCCATATGGGGAGGAGGAAGACTTTTAATAATGCTTATCAATGGTGAAGTCAAGACTTAAATCTGCATAACAAACCTTACTAAACAATCCTTGTTTACTATACTTTTCCTGTTCACATTCCCATAACTTGTCCCCTGACTTTGAAGCCTCAATTTCCTCTTATTTTGGTTTAGCATAAGATGGTATATAAACGCAAGCTCTACACACCAGTTTGGGTCTCTGCATGCTTCCAAGCAAGCATGTGTGAGGCACATGTTAGTAAACTTATTTTTCTCTTGTTAATCTGTCTTTGGTCAGTCTAATTTGCAGAACCCCACCTGAAGAACCCAAGAAAGGTAGAGACAAAGTTTTTTTCTTCCCTACACACTGCTCCATCAACGTGTCAAAAGCATCATTCCTGTGGGTTGACCTGTGATCCTACTGAAACCCAGACATTCCTGAGGAATAGCACAAACTAATAACTAGCTCACATGAACATTCTAACAATCAGCCATTTTGGGGAGCAGGGTTGGAAAGCAGCAGCAGAGAACTGTCTCTCCAAAACAAGACACAATTTAAATTTTGCTAGTTTGCAAACACAATTTAAATTTTGCTGGTTTGCATAATTTTCCTTATGTTGGATTTATAAAAAAAAAAAAGTGTGAATTTTTTTTCAAATGTCTCAAAAATGCACAAAGAAATTAAATGGCTCTTAATACATTACTTGAAATTAGATGATAATAAATTAATAGGATCTTTGCAATCTTTTGCTAAAGAAACAATATGGAGTCTGAGTTCAAACTGATACACAGGCCTATAACTTTTATAAGAAAACAAAGAGGGACATATTGCCTCCTTGTTCTACTTTAATTGTTTTTACTTGGTAAAATTGGCTTCCCGTGTCAGTTCTGTAATTGGAACTGAAATTAAAGCACTTGCACTTACTGCATGGTAGGCTAATTTGTCTAAGAACACCTTGTCAGAACATTTCCTGAGATTCTAACCTGCTGCTTTTTAAAGCACTGTAGCTCCAAAGTTATAGGGATAGCTCATCTAGCATGTTAAGGAAGAGCTAGAAAAACTCCAATTAGATGAGCCAAATTTACCTTTTAAGACTTGAACTACTTTTTAAATGATCTGTTTTTTAATCAAATGAAAGTTAAAATTCTACGCAATTAAAATAGATGTCTCCAGATTACAAAACACTAAAATAAAATGAAGTTTTTTATTTCCCCCTTTCTGTCAAAGTGTGTGGCCTCTACAAATACAAAAATCTGATGCATCTTTTTTATACAGTTCCCTCAAATGATAAAAGAAGCAACCATTTTATACATAAGAATTTTCAGATCTTAAATTTTGCCATTTTTATAGGATTAAAGTAATATATATTTTAAAATAATAGAGCAGGCTTTGAATTCCATCTTTTCAATGACCAGATGTTATATATTATTACTACACTATGTTTACTTGGCATCAGAACTGGATGAACACGGGTCTAAATAACAATGAATAAGAAAATATAATGCACCTGATTACATGCTAAGAATTTCCTTCTGTCTTAGCTAAGAAAAATGATTTCTAAAGTATTCTGCTGTTTTTAATATTTTAAAATTAGTAAGAGATTGAGAATATAAAAGACAGATAGAAAAAGAAAGAACTGTGTCAAAGATGAGTCGAACAAAATGTGTAACATGCCAAAGTGAACTACAGTGGAGGGTGATAGTAATCACAAACAGCTTTGCATATAATGTGTAGATCTTTGCTTTTTTCCCATCCTCATAGGATTCTAATTTCTCCAAAGAATTCCCAATGAACAAAATTCATAGAGGATATTCAGAAAGAACTGGATTCTACTCTGAAAAGGCTGTCCCTGAAGAAATGGTATTAAGAAGTGGGAGAAGATAGTCTAGATGAAGAAATTTATCCCAAGTACAGAGGCTGCCCTGGGTAAAAGTTGCACTTGCAATGTCTTCTACTGAGTAAAACAAAAATCCAAACCTTCAGAAGTTTAAAAATTACACATTAAAACTACTTATAAAGAATGAAAAACAGATGGAATACTCCTGAGTGTTTAATTTTTTTTGCTTAATAAACTATAACATTGAAGGATGCTCAGTGACTGCTGATGATGTATATGAAATTTAAAAACAAACTCAGTATGAATGAACGGATAAAGCATACACAGTATATATAAATGTTACTCAGTCATAAAAAGAGAAGGAAATCCTACCATTTGTGACAACCTGGATGGACCTTGAGGGTATTCTGCTAAGTGAAAGAAGTCAGAGAGAGAAAGACAAATATTATATGATCTTATCTAAATGTGGAATTTAAAAAAAAAAAGAAAAAAAGAAAAAGAAAAGCTCATACATACAGAGAACAGACTGGTGGTTGCCAGAAATAAAGGACTGAAGAATAGGCTAAATGGGTGAAGGTGGTCCAAGGTACAAACTATCAGTTACAACATATGTCCGGGTGGTGAGCACATAATGCAATACATAGACGATAAAATGTAGAATTGTACACCTGGAACCTATAATTTTTACCAACCAATGTTACCCCAATATATTTAACAATTAATTTAAAAATATGTCCTGAAGATGTAATATACAGTATAGAGACTAGAGTTAATAATACTGTATTACATGTTTCAAAGATGTTAAAAGGAGATCTAAAAGTTCTCATCACTAGAAACAAATCGTAACTATGTATGGTGAGTGATGTCTTCTACATTGAATTGTGGTAGTTATTTTGTAATACATACAAACAGAATTATTATGTTATACACCTGAAACTAACAATATTTGTTATATCAGTTATATCTCGATTCAAAAAAAAAAAAAAAAATGGATTTACACATAATGCGATGCATGGGTGATGTGATGTGAACTTGTACATCTGGAAACTACCTAATTGTTACCAACCAATGTCACCCCATTAAATTTAACAATAATACATATATATATATATATTTTTTTTTTAAATGGATTTAGTAATTCCTTGGCAATGCATTACAACCTTTTTCCTGCTCAGTTACATAGTTTCAAAATGGCTAACTTTCTCACCTTCATTTACTATACCCCATTCGTTGTTATGTGTTTCTTATACCTAAACTATCCTCAGAGTCTCTAATGTTTTGCCCTATCTGCCTTCTGAGCACAACTTTACACTGTCCAGGTCACAAGCTCCTTTCTGACAAACCATAGTGTAGGTGTGAGTCTTCAAATGGGCACAGGGTATTCCTGGAGGGAAACAAACTAGCAGGCAAAGGCTTTTTAAACATGACTCCATTTCCAGGTCTTCAATTTCCATTTGTACTCTTTCCTAAAACTGACCTGTCTGTGGTAAAGGCTGCCGCATACTGGGTCTCCTTTCACACCTCCCTCTCACTTTTATTGAACACTTTAGTGAAGCTGCCTTTTTCAGAGCAACCATCCATTTCATTAAAGACTTCATTTATAATCGTTTTTTTACATTTATGCTTAATAAACATGTATACTGTTTTGATAATATAATAATTTCATAATCCAATAAAAAGTGTTCTAGGTAAAAAATTCTTCAGAGACTTATGGTCACAATGTTTTCATTTTAATCTATACACATATTTTGA
Organism: Craseonycteris thonglongyai; assembly: GCA_004027555.1. Classification (NCBI taxonomy): domain Eukaryota; kingdom Metazoa; phylum Chordata; class Mammalia; order Chiroptera; family Craseonycteridae; genus Craseonycteris; species Craseonycteris thonglongyai. The sequence continues at coordinate 12,513 of PVKE010042427.1, forward strand.
TCTAGAGAAGGACAGTAGTATGATCAATAGAAGATTTAAGAGACCTTAAAATACAGTATATTAATAGAATTCTATAGAAGAAGTAGAAAGGAAATACAAATTCCAAGAAAAAGAGAAGATAATGTAAATTTCCTCATTTTTTATATTTCACACAATACATCTAAAACAGTATATTGTAAGTTTGATCTTTCAATTCCATTCTTAAAATATGCCAGAGTTCATCTTTTTTCAACTATTTAAACTTCTGATGAAAAATATTTCAATATCAATAAAAAAAATGTATGAGGTATGGTACACAATGAAAAAAAATTATTTTGGGGAAGTACCAAGCAATAGCTTCAATAGCACTCACTGGTCCACAACACAAAGACACCTAGCACTCAGATTCCTTTCCAATCTTATCTCCCATTGGTGGCTTTCCTTCCTCCTTCTGACAATATCAACTCCAAGGAAACGTATTTCCACTTCAAAGAGACTTCTTGTCTGCCCAGCCATGGCCTAGACTTTTCACCCTTATTCAGATGTCACCCTCAGCCTGGAATGCAAGTGCCCACAACTATGCTCTCTTTGTTGACTAAAACCCATTTATACAACAACCATCAGTTCCTCCTGCTTCCCTATCTACGGACAGAATTAAGAATTTCTTTCCAATTCTCATTTAGAGAGCTTTGTACGTCTACTAGACAATTACCACATTCTATATTTTAATTAACACCATTCCCCCATTCCCTTACCACATTGTACATATAAAATATTTATTATCTTTTTGTTGAATTGAAAGGCAGCTAATTTTACCAGGAGCCAATGTGTTTAAGTGAGACAAACTATAGACTCAGCATTTACAATTCTCATTTTGGGGTTTTCAATGATCTGATATGTGCTTTAGGCAAACTTAAACTTTAGTTTATTCATTTTAAACTTAAAAGTAATACCTTATTTTTTGTTTTAAGTGTACAGTTTGATATTTTTTGTAAATTTGTACAGTTGTACAGCCGTCACGATCCAATTTTCAAAGTCACTATTTAAAAATATCAGAACATAACTGACAGGGGAAGCCGGGATGGCTCAGTGGGTTAAGCGCTCACTTTGCAGCGCCGGGGACCAGGGATCGAATCCTGGCCCCGGCCCGTGCGGAACCATATGCTGAACTGGGAGCTCCCCCAGTTTAGTTCTCTCTCTGTCTCTGTATCTGTATCTCTCTCTCTCTCTCTCTCTGTCAAAAATAAATAAATAAAAATATATTTAA
>PVKE010042428.1:0-13760 GCA_004027555.1 Craseonycteris thonglongyai
ACAAAAAAAAAAAAAAAAAAAAAAAAGTTAATTAAAACCACAGTGATACATAGCTTCACCTGTCAGAATGAGCATCACCAACAAATCAATGAACAGCAGATATTGGCAAGGATGTGGAGATAAGGGAACCCTTGAGCACCGTTGGTTGGATTGTATACTAGTGCAATCACTTTGGAAAATGGTTTGGTGTTTCTTCAAAAACTTAAAAATAGAGCTATGTTATGATTCAGTAATTCCACTCCTGGGTATTTATTCAAAAAACTCCAAACACCAGATTCAAGTAAATATATGCACCTCTATGTTCATTGCAACACCATTTACAATAGCCAAGATATAGAAATAACTGAAATGCCCATCAATACATGATTGGATAATGAAACTGTTATATACAAGGTCTGACAAATAAGTTTGTGTACTCATCCTATTAAAAATGCTACATTCCTCATCGTTGAATATCACAATGGTTGTCCCCAAAGTACTCCTCTTGGGAAGCTAGGGACCAACACCAGAGCCTAGTCTACCCTTCAAAGCAATTTTGGAACATTTTGCTGGAATGGCCATCAGAGACATCATTGTATTACCCTGATATCCTGAATGTCATCAAAATGTCTTCTTTTCAATATTTCCTTTATCTTTGGGTAGAGACAAAAGTCACAGGGGACCAGATCAAATGAGTAGGGAGGGTGTGCCAATACAGTTATTTGTTTACTGGCTAAAAACTCCCTCACAGACAGTGCCATGTTCATTGTCATGATTCAAGTGCCATGAGTTGTTGGTAAGAAGTTCAGGTCATTTCATCTAACTTTTTCATGCAGCCTTTCAGCACTTCCAAATAGTCAACTTGGTTGACTGTTGAGCTGGTATAAATTCATAATGAATAATCCTTCTGATGTCAAAAAAGGTTAGCAACATCATTTTGACTCTTCATTTGGACTGACAGAATGTTTTTGGTTATGGAGAATTGGCTGACTTCCAATGTGCACCTTGACACTTTATTTCTGGGTCATATTGGTACACCCATGTTTCGGTACTGGTGATAATATGGCCCAAGACATTGTCTTGCCTCTTCAAAACGTCTTGGCAAACTTTGTCCTTTGCTTTTGTTAATCAGTGAGCTCCTACAGGACAATTTTTGCACACACCTTTCGCATACCAAGATTTTCAGTGAAGAGTTTCCTAAGTGTATCTCTGTCAATATTTACTTGGTCTGCTATGCTTCTCACAGTCAGCTGATGATTTTGATGAGCAATTCAACAAATTTGTGCAATGTCTTCATCAGTTCTGCTCATTACTGGCTGCCCTGAACTCTCTTCCTCTCCCCTGAGAAAAATGTTTAATCCATTTGTATGCAGCCATTTTCTTTATAGCATTATCCCCATCAACTTGGACTAACATGTCCTGGATTTCACTTCTGCTCTTGCCAACTTAAACAAGAAATTTAAAGTTTGTTCAATTGCTCTAATTCAAGCTCCAACCTCTTCTCAATGACACACAAAAAACACACAAGAATAGTGAACACCACTCAACAAGACACCACCACACATCGACACCCACACAGCTGTGAGACACTGATATACCAAAGCTATGAAACCTTACCAACTTGTTTGCACAGTACTGCCAACGCAAGTGTATGGTGTTGAGTTCACGAAATTAATTGTCATTCTTCGTATGCAAATGCCTGATCATTACATTGTTTTGTAAAAGTGAAACTAAAAATAATAATAATAATAATAATAAAAGAATTGTGTGTATTATTTTGCCATAGAAGATTTTGAAAAGTAGTTCCCTCTCCCACTGTATGACCTGAGCAAAAACAATTGTGGTTGTGTGCTAGGTAATAAAAATTTGAGGTACTGATGATCTTCAGAGCCTTGATATTACTTAGTGCAGGTTTTGTGCATTTGGTTCTTTTTCTGGGTAGAGGGGGTTGAAGTTTTGTCCTGGTAACTGTCATGCATAATTAACCAGCAGTATTAAACCATAGCAGGCCAAGGTTTGACTGCAGATTTTACTATCCCTTACAGATTCATCCAGAGTCTTCCTAAATTGGCTGGAAGCACAGAATTGCCATCTTTTGTGTATCCAACTGCCTTTTCATGACTTACTCTTCAGCTTCTCTCGTCATTTCCCCTATGAACAAAGGAAAGTCAAGCCTCTTTTTTTCTGCCCCTCATGAAAGGCCTAGTTCTTATGTTCCCCTCAGGCCCTCACAGCAGCAAACTATTCAGGCTTAGAAAAATGAGACCGTAAATGAGAGTGACGACTGCTGGAGGGTTCATGCCCACATTTAATGCCTGACTTGAGTTAGCATAAATCAAAAGATAAATTTTATTTTCTGATGAAAATTTATTTTTCTTACTTTTTTGTGGGTAGGGAGGGATAGTGGGATAGGGGTTGGAAAATCTAGTGGGAGTGTGTACAGAATGGTTCAGAACTTAATAAATATGTGACCATAGCCTAGAAATAAAGATTATATGCCTCCTTTTACTCCTCTAATGAATTTGTGAAGCATCAAAATAGGGCTTGAAATATCCCAGATAGCATTCACCTAGACTTCTAAGAAGGTTACAGACCTTGATTAAACCCGTGTTAAGTACCAGACACTGTAGGAGCTCTTCATGTGCATCTCATATCATCTTTACAATGATCTCATGAAGTAGCTACTATTAGCACCATTTTCAGTTGAAGAAAATAAAGTTTTGAAAAATCAAATTATTTGTCAAGTTCACACAATTGGTAAGTGAGCGAGCTAAGATCCCTGCCTTCCTTAAAGCCTCTTGGGTTGCCCCAGTGAGGAGCTCATAACCCTATTGAAAGAAATTCCAAGGTACCCATGAGTATACTGGCTTCAAGCATCCAGTTACACATCCCTGAATGGGTTCCAACACTGGGGTGGAGGAAACAAGGCACACATGAGAGGAGTGTTTATGGGGGAATTAAAAACAGGCAGGGCTTGGGTGGAGGGCCTCGTGTAGCATCCCTTCACACCTGGGGTCCTAGCCTTTTTGTGGATAAGAAAGCAGCTACTTTTCATTTCCATGAAACCTCAAGATTCTAGGGAGGACAAGTGTGTGACATTGCAATGATCTACATGTGAAATGCTGATGCTCAGATGTGTGCAAGGTGTGTGTTGTGTGTGCAAGGGCACTAATGCTGGTTGGAATCTTTTCTCCTCCAGAACAGCCAGCAAACTTGAGAGAAAGGAGGCTTCTTGTCAATATCTATGTTCGAGGAGAGAGAGACATGGGTAGCCACTAGCAGGTGATGCCAAGATACTGGTTAGGAAACCCAGTAACATATGCTCACAAACCTAGAAGAGTATGTCATGTATAATATGAATCAGAAAATAGAAACAGAGAGTGAACTTTGGGAATAACCACAATATTTGAGCAAAGGCTGAGGGCATTTCAGAGATTATTTTGAATATGTCAAAGTTAGTTTTAAAAGACACTTTATCCAGCATATTTATGTTTCATGTAGTTTAGAATAGGCTGTTAAACAGTGAGCTAGGTACTCACTTTGAATAGGGTCTCTACTTTCTTGCTATTCAGATTTTGGTTTATAGCAGCAGAATCAGCTGGAAGCTTGTTGGAAATGCAGAATCTCAGATCCCATCCCAGACCTATGGAATCAATCTGCATTTTAAAAAGATTCCCAGATAGTTTGTATGTACAGTGCAGTTTGAGAATTACTGTGCTAGAACATACTAGATCTAGCACAATGTATCAATGCTATTAATAAGTGATCTCAGACTGGCTGCACATTTGAGTCACTCACCCCAGATCAATTAAATCAGATTCCTTTGGAGTAGAGCCCAGATATTGGCATTAAAAAAAATCTCCACAATGTGAAGCTAGATGGTGGGTGACCCATATGAATGTGAGGATGTTGCTTTATCCAATGGTGTTCTGAAATTCATGGCCCCTGTGTGCTACTATTTACCATGTGTATCAGTGATTTAGAAGAATAAGTATAGACCATACTGCCAATGATAGGGAGTTGCACAAGATTGCTGGATAACATCCTGAAAATCACCAGAACTAAAATGTTAAGTGACTAGATATCATCAAGATGACAACTAAAACTTAATCAGAGAATCTCTAAGCAACACACAGCCTCGGCTGAGGAACCCACTCATCACAAGAAAATTTCTAAAGCTGGAGAAAGGGAGGCGAGTGAGAGAGAAAGAAAGAGAGCCATGTGGAGACCCGCTGTGGAGCAGGACCCGGAGACCCACCCAGTGACGACCCAGAGGCTGAGCTGAGTTTAGCAGAGGACAGACTAACTGAGGTGGGAGCTGGGGGCGCAGGTCCAGGAGCAGAATGACTCTGGGCGGGTGGGAGGCCTGGAACGGACAGAGGCGGAGGCACAGGTGCCAGAGCGTGGGGTGGACAGAGAAAGTGGGCATGGCTGACTGTGGCGAGAGGCCCTGGTGGGGGTGCGGGGGGAGCAACCGGGGCGCGGGGAGGGCAGCCAGAGCACAGGGCAGGAGGCCAGAGCGAGGCCCCAGCAGCAACCAGAGATTGGTGCAGGTGACCCCAGTGAGGATCCACTGCCAGTATCTGGGTCTAGCAGCTAGAGCTTGGGGCCCACGGAGCATAAGGCTGCTGACCAAAGCAGGAGGTGGGTGTCCTGTTGGCTGGAATGACGGCAGTGGGAGTGTGTTGGCAGTTGAAGCTCAGAGTGGCCCTCCATGAGGTGGGGCCCCAACTGGAGCACTGCATGGCCTCAGACACAGAGCCTGGCTGCTTCCTCTTGCTGTCTCCCAGGTCTCACCCTGCCGGCCTCACCCAGAGCCTGCCTTCAGTGAGCTGCTGCCAGGAAGCCACCATTACACTGTGATGCAATAAGACCTGCACCTTTCCCAACAATTCCTGCCCCCACTCTTCCCACCAAAGACAGCAGAGGGAAGTCGCCATTACCCTGTGACATAAACAAACTTGGCCTTTCCCAACAAACCCCACCCCCACCTTTTCTGCTGAAGCCTGCAGAGGGATCTAGGAAAACTGAAGCACAGGTGTGACAGTTTCTGACTGCAGTTGGATCTCAGAGGTATGGAATACCATCCCCACCATATCCTCCCAAAGAGGAGGCATACAGAGACCAGGGTGACTGAGTCTAAGAGAAGCCCACCTTCTAGGAATTTTCCCACTGAGAAAACCAAATAAATAAGAAAAAATATTATAAGACATTGCAGCAACACCAACTAGGAAGTAAAAGAAAGATTTCTTCACATCTACCAGGGGAAAAGTCCTCATGTCCAGGAAAAGAAATGCCCCAACAGTGATGAATACCACTGTGAACAAAGGTGCTCAGGAAGAAGAGGAAAAATCTCCAGAAAAGGAACTTGGAGATATGAAAACATATGAGCTAAATGACACAAAATTGAAGACCGCAATTCTGAAAACACTCAAAGAGATAAAAGAAAATTGGCAGTGTACACACAGGGAGCCAAGTGATCTCAAAAGAAAATTTAATTTATAAAAAAGAAGCAAATAGAAATTCTGGAGATAACACAATAAAAAAATGAAAAATGAAATAGCTAGCATAGGAAGCAGAGCTGACCAGAAGGAGGAAAGAATTAGTGATATCAAAGATAGAAATATGGAAATGACACAGATGGAAGAAGAGAGAGATCTAAGAGATAAAAGAAATGAAAGAACACTATATGAACTATCTGACTGTATGAGAAAAAAATAACATAAGAATAATGGGTTTACCAGAGGCGAAGAGAGCAAGAAGGGCACAGAGTTTCTATTCAAAGAAATACTATACAGGAACTTCCCAAACCTATGGAAAGAACTGGACCCTCAAATCCAGGAAGCAAACAGAATTCCTAACTACTTAAACCTGAACAGACCTTCTCTAAGGGACAATATATTGAAGCTGTCAAAGACCAATAACAAAAAAATTCTAAAGTCAGACAGGGAAAAAAGAGAGTAATCTATAAAAGAAAGTCCATTAGATTATCATCAGATTTTTTAAACAGAAACCCTCTAAGCCAGGAGGGAGTATAATCAAATATTCAAACTACTGAAAAAGAGAAATTACCAGCCAAGAATAATTTATCTAGTGAAGTTATCCATTAGATATGAAGGAGGGATAAAGACTTGTCCAGATATACAGAAGCTGAGGGAATTCTCTCGTACAAGGCCTATATTTCAGAAAGTATGGAAGACGGCTGTTTGACATGGAACAAGTCAGAATAAATAGGGATAAATGGTGACAACAAAAACGTTAAAGGGGAAGAGGTAAAGGTCTAATTTTACAAAGGGAAATGATAATAAGAAGCATGTTTAAGAAAAAGAATTACTGTTTGTATGAAACTATTTTATGTAAGATTTAGAAAAACCACTCAAAAAAAAAAATCAAGAACAGAGACACATTACATAAAAAAGGAATCAGAGGGAAAAAAATCATACACCACCACCAACTAAAATAACAGACAGAAAAAATAAAGTAAAGAAACAATGGCGACATCAAGCTATCAGAAAACAAAATAAAAAATGTCTATAGTTAATCATCATATATCAATTGTATCCTAAATATAAATGGAATGAACTCACCAATAAAAATGCAGAGTAGCAGATTGGATCAAAAACAAAACCCAACCATATGCTGCCTCCAAGAGACAACCTCAGCTACAGTACAAACACAGATTCAAAGTAAAAGGGTGGAAAACAGTACTCCAAGCAAATAGCATCTAGAGAAAAATGGGTGTAGTCATATTTATATCTGATGAAACAGACAAAAAAGGTAAGGGGAGACAAAGATGAGTATTTCAAGATGATAAAAGAAACAATACAACAAGAAGACATGACACTTTTTAATATATATGTCCCCAATCGGGAACCACTGAAATTTATAAAGCAACTACTGAAAGGAGAAACTGACAAAAACACAATTATAGTAGGGTACCTAAACACCCCATTTGCATCCAGGGACAGTTCATCCAAACAGAAAATTAATAAGGAAATATTAGATTTAAATTATACTTTATGGCAAATGAGCATAATTGATATTTATAAGACAATTTACCCCAAAACACAAGACTACACATTCTTTTCTAGTGCAGATGGAACATTCTCAAGGATAGATCATATGTGAAGACATGAACTAGCTTCAACAAATTTAAGAAGGTTGAAATCATGCCAAGTGTATTCTCTGACCATAAAGTTTTGAAATTGGAGATCAAGTGCAAAAAGAAAGCAAGAAAACCCATGTATATATGGAGATTAAACAACATGTTATTAAAAAATGACTGGGTTAAGGAAGAAATAAGAGATCAGAAATTATCTAGAAACAAATGGGAATGAAGATACAGTGTATCAGCAGTATTGGAAGGCCAAAAAAGCAGAGAAATTTATATAATTACAGGCTTATCTCAAGAAACAAGAAAAATTCCAAATAAACAACCTAACATTACATCTTAAAGAGCTAGAAAAAGAAGAATAAACGTAACCCCAAATCAGCAGAAGAAAGGAAATAATAAAAATTAGAGCAGATTCTGGGTGGTGAGCACATAATAAGATGTATAGACAATGTAATGTAGAATTGTACACCTGGAAACAACGTAATTGATATCAATGTCACCCCAATAAATTTAAAAATTAAAAAAATTAGAGCAGAACTAAATGAATTAGGGAACAACAACAACAACAACAAAAACAAACAAACAAACAAACAAAAAACAAAAAAAGAAAAAAGAAAAAGAAAGAAAGAAAGAAAAATTAATGCAACAAGAGCTGGTTCTTTGAAAAAATTAATAAAATTGACAAACCTCTAGTTAGGCTCACTAAGGTAAAAAGAGAAAAGACACAAGTAAACCAAAATAAGAAATGAAAGAGGAGAGATTATGAATGATACCATAGAAATACAAAGGATCATAAGGGAATGCTATAAGGAACTACATGTAACCAAATTTAATAACCTAGAAGAAATGGACAAGTTTCTAGAAACATATAGCCTACCAAGGCAGAATCAAAAACTGAATCATCTAAATAGACTGATCAATAGCATGAAAATTGAAATAATCACTAAAACTTTCCCAAAAGCAAAAGTCCAAGACTAAATGGTTTCACTAGCAAATTCTACCAAACTTTCAAAGCAAAATTTATACCTGTCCTCCTCAAACTCTTCCAAAAAACTGAAGAAGAGACAATGCTTCCCAACTTATTCTATAAGGCCAACATTACTCTAATACCAAAGTGTGGATAAGGACATTACAAAAAAAAGAAAACAGTAGATCAATATTTCTGATGAATTCCAATGCTAAAATCCTAAACAAAGTACTAGCAAATAGAATATAATAATGCATTAAAAAGATTATACATCATCATCAAGTGGGACTCAACCCAGGGGTACAAGGATGGTTCAACATATGCTAATTGATCAATGTGATATACCACATAAGCAAAATAAAAGATAAAAACCATATGATTCTATCAATTGATGCAGAAAGAGCATCCATTTATGATCAAAACACTTAATAAAATGGGTATCAAAGGAAAGTACCTCAACATAATAAAGACCATATATGACAAACCCTCAGCAAATATCATACTGAATGGGGGGAAGAACTGAAATCTTTTCTTCTAAAACCAGGAAAAGACAGAGATACCACATGCTACCATTGCCATTCAACACAGTCATAGCCAGAACCATCAGGCAGGAGAAAGAAATAAAAGGTATCGAAATTGGGAGTGAAAAAGTGAAACTGTCATTTTTTGCAGATGACACGATCCTTTACATAGAAAACCCTAAAGAATCTACCAGAAATCTATTAGAAATAGTAAATGAATACAGTAAAGTTGAAGGATACAAAATCAATATACAAAAATCCACGGCATTTTTCTATGCAAACAACAAAACTTCAGAAAAAGAAATGAGAAAAACAATACCTTTTGTAATCACAACATAAAGAATAAAATACTTAGAAATAAACTTAACAATGAACGTGAAGGACTTATACACAGACAACTATAAGGCAATATTAAAAGAAATTAAAGAAGATACAAAGATATGGAAAGATATTCCGTGTTCATGGATTGAACAATCAACATAATTAGAATGGTCATATTACCCAAAGCAATATACAGATTTAATGCAATTCCCATCAAAATTCCACATTCTTTCAAGAAGTACATAAAAACATAATCAGATTCATATGGAAACACAAAAGTCCCCAAATTGCCAAAGAAATCCTATGAAAAAAGAATAAGGCTGGAGGCATCACACTCCCCAACTTCAGACTATACTACAAGGTGTCAATAATCACAACAGCTTGGTATTGTCAGAAAAATAGACATACAGACAGATGGAACAGAATAGAAACCCCAGAAATAAGCCCACAAATATATGGACAGATAATTTTTGACAATAGAGCAAAATATATACAGTGGAGAAAAAAAAGCCTCTTCAGTAACGGTGTGAAAATTAGAAAACCACATGCAAAAGAATGAATTGTCAGCATATACCAAAATTAACTCAAAGTGGATTAAAGACCACTGCAAAAGACCCCAAACAATAAACTGCATACATGAAAACATTGATAATGAACTTTCAGATCATGGGTTCAGAGAGGAATTTATGCACTTGATATTAAAGGCAAGGGAAGTAAAATAAATGACTGGGACTATATCAAACTAAAAAGCTTCTGCACAGCAAATGGAACCATCAACAAACTATAAAGGAATCCAGCTGAGTGGGAGAAAATATTGGCAAACAATGCCTCTAATAAGGGGCTACTACCTAAAATATTTAAAGAACTCATACACTCAACAACAACAAAAAAACAAACAAATGATCCTATTTAGAAAAATGGGCAGAAGACTAAACAGATATTTCTCCCATGAAGACATATAAACAACCAACAGATACGTGAAAAAATGTTCAAGATTATTAGCAATTAACAAAATGCAAAGTAAGTGCTTGAGAGGCTGTGGAGTAAAAGGAACCCTCATACACTGCTGGTGGGAATGTAAACTGGTACAACCCCTGTGGTAGGCAGTATGGAGATTCCTTGGAAAAATGAGGAACTCTCTTTTGGGTATCTACTGAAAAATCTTGAAAACCTTAATCTGCAAAGATATATGTATCCCAACATTCACTGCAGCTCTGTTCACGGTGGCCAAGTCATGGAAACAACCAAAGTGTCTTTTGATAGATGACTGGATAAAGAAGGTGTGGTACATCTACACTATGGAATACTACTCAGTGATAAGAAAAGATGAAACACTACCATTTGTGACAACATGGATGGAACTTGAAACCATCATATTAAATGAAATAAGTCAGACTAAAAAAATAAAAAAAACATGACTTCACTTATAGGTGGCATATAAAACTGAAAGTAACAAAGAAACTAAAACTCATGGACACAGTCAACAGTTTTGTGGTTACCTGAGGGTAAAGGGGGAGGTGGGTGGAATAGTGGGAGGTGTGGGGGAGAGGGTGGAGTACAGAACAGGTATCAAGTATGTGGTGATAGAAAGTGAACTGACTCTAAGTGGTGAGCACATAATGCACAGCATGGACAATGTAATGTAGAATTGTACACCTGACAACCATGTAATTTTTACCTACCAAAGTCACCCTAATGAATGTAACAATTAAAAAAATTTAATGATAAAGTTACCCTATGATCCAGTAATCACTGTTCTTGCATATGTATAACAGGAAAGATGAATAGACCCCCAAAATCTGAAAACTTTTGTCTGCAAAGGTGTATGTTCTCCTATGTTCACTACAGCATTATTCATGGTGGCCAATCATGGAAACAACCAATAGTCCTTCGATAGAGGACTGGATAAAGAAAATATGGTACATACACACAATGAAATATTACTCAGCCATAAGAAAGTTGAATTACTGCCAATGGGACAACATGAATGGATCTACAGACCATCATGCAAAACAACATACATGTAGTCAGACAAAAGCATCAAGACCCATATGATTTTACTCATATGTGGGAAATAAAACTGAAAGTATTAAAGGAACAAGACAAACAAGGAATAAAAAACTTGTGGACACCCAGTAGTTTAGTGGTTTCCAGAGAGTAAAGGGGAGGAAGGGGTGGAGAAGTGAAAGGGAATCAAATATATGGTGACAGAAGCAGAAATGATTCTGTGTGATGAGCATAAAATGCAACACATAAATGATTTTTCATAAAAGTGTGCACCTGAAACCTATGTAATTTTACTAATCAATGTAGCCCAATAAGTTTAATTAAAAAAGCTCATAAAAACATAAAGTGAATTCTAAATAAATATAATAAAAAGACACTATAAGTTGAATGAAAATATTTTTCAGAATATACAAATTTCTATTAACTAATAAACAGGAGAAATAACCTAATAGAGAAGTGGGAAAATGAAATAAATAACAATTTTATAGAATAGATTTCATATGACAAATGGATAGATAATTAATTTACTAGGCAGGAAGGTTAATTGAAATCACAATGACAACTTCATACTTGACTGTTGGACAATACCAAGTATTAACTAGGATATGAAAATATAGGAATTTTCATCCATTGCTATTAAGATTACAAATTAGTATAACTATTTCCAGTTTAGAAATAATTTGGCAACGTTGAACAATAAGCATGCCCTATGACTTACGAATTCTAACATTTACCTTACAGAAAATCTTGCATATATGTACAACAGGAGACATGTACAGAGATAATCATTATTGTATCTTCTTCTGAGCAAAAATATACATTTATATGTTATATACATAAATTATGTCTGTCTGTATATATATATATATATATATATATATATATATATATATATATATATTCCAATTATTTATTGTGATAATTTTATGTGTCAACTTGATTGTGCCATTGGGTACTCAAATTACACTTTATTTCTGAATATGTCTGAGGGTGTTTCTAGATGAGATTAGCATTTGAATTGGGGACTCAGTAGATTGTCTTTCCAATGTGGATGGGCATCATCTAATCCATTGAAATATACATCAGTCTGAGTAGAACAAAAGGCAGAGAAAGGAGAAATTCCCCCCTTTTGCTTCCTACCTAACTATTTGATCTGGAACATCAGTCTTCTCCTGCCTTAGGCCTGGGACTGGATCTAAGGCCTTTGGACTTGGACTGGCCTTACATCAGTAGCCCTCCTGGGTTTCTGCCTTGCAGATGGCAGATCATGGAGCTTCTCAGCTTCTATAATTGCGTGAGCCAGTTCTTTATTATTTATAATCTATCTATCTATCTATCTATCTATCTATCTATCTATCTATCTATCTATCTATCTACCTTCCTACCTATCATCTGTCTATACCTATCATCTATCATATACTCACATTTACAACAGAAGAAATAGGATATATATTGATTCTGCTTCTCTGGATAACCTTAATAGATTTATCAAATGAGAGAAGTATATTTATACAGTGGAATATAGCAGTGAATATAAAAATCATTTATGTGCATCTCAGTGATAAATCTCACAAACACTATATTGGACTGATAAAAGCAAGTCTCTAGAGAAAAATACATTGGTATAATTACATGGCTTTAAAGTCCAAATGTAGACATCAAACTACATATTGTTTCGAGATATCTACATAGGTGGTAGGAATAGGCTGCAATCAGTGATGTATTCAAGTGACTTCAAGGGTGTGGTATTGTTCAGTTTCGTGAGATGGATGGTGGGGATTCGTTTAAGAAAAATACTGCATCACCTTCTGTCCTCTGTGCAGAGCTGCATTGCCCAGTGAATCTGTAGTCACCCACATCCTGACAAAGGATGTGCATCTTGAATGAGCTAAATATGTTAAGTCAATTTTGGTTTTAGCAAAATTTTCAGTTGCAATTTTTTATTGAGTGCTCTTCTCTTCATTATGACCCAGTCATACTGCTTTGAAAACAAACCTAAGCCAAAATATAATTTTTGTATAGCTACTTGTTTTCACAAGGTCTTTGGAGACTTTGTGACACTTTTTAAAGTTGTTTTCCCTCTGCTTTGCCGAACACATTCTGAAGTTTGAGATGATTCAGTTTGTCTAAGCTAAAGTCCTCCAGGCAACATCAAATTATGGCTTTCTCTCTATTTTGATTCTGTGAACATGAAGGTCTCACCCTCCTGCACTGCATATTGTGGTACACCAATTCTGAGACTGGCGGAAGAGCTTTCTGTTCACTATAGGATCCCATGTCTGCTCTGACCCAGAGCTTTGGAAATCTCCTTTTGAGGAAGAGTTTGGTGTCACGCAATGGCTTCCAGTTCAAAGGTGATTTTTTATCCCCGCCCCCCCATCATCCAATGTTTGTACAGACTACTGGGTCTTCCTCTAACCATTCTGAGTAAATGAGGGTGGAGAACAAGAGGGAGCATGTATGAATCAGTGGGGGAGGCTGAGTTTTCAGTAATACTAGGTTTTAACCATCATTTGTTTACCCCTCCCTACTCTCAAGCTTTATTTCCTCAATTTGGTAAAATGTAACAAGTTTCTCCTTTCTAGTGTTTGGGTGCTAGGATGCACTTTGAACAATGTACGCCCCTTTCAAAAACCTGGGTAGAAGAGGAACTGTGGCCACCTTGGGTAAGCAGAAGGTGAGTAGTAGTAGGAGAGGGAAGATCATCTGTGTTTTCCAGAGAGTTGTATGTGCTTGAGGTCTACCTGCTTTTGTTGGTTTGAAATCCTTGGCAGTAACCTTGCTTGTTTGCTTCTGAATATTTGTGAACATCGGTTGGCCCGCTGTAGTGGCCACTCAGATTTCTTTTTTT
>PVKE010042429.1:0-13880 GCA_004027555.1 Craseonycteris thonglongyai
TGTATCGCCGACATAATCTCACGCTTGTTAGAATATTCCTCAAACAAACAATCGGCAGCAGTCAGAAATGCTTCTTTTAACAATTCACCATCCTGGAAAGGTTTTTTTCTTCTTTGCGAGCATGTGAGAAATTTTGAAAGAAGCAATGGTTGCCTTTTTAGATTTTTCCACATGTCTAGTGAAAACAGTCTGTTGAGTAATTAAACTTAATTTTAGTTGATTTATTTTTTTCTTTCTTACTTCAGATTTAAGTGGATAATTCGTATCAAAAGTGGTATGACTTGTCTGAAAGTGACATTCAACATTATGTTTTTTCGGCATTGCGATACTACTGCCACACAACAGGCAAACGCATTTACCTTTTAAATTAATGAAACAATATGATTCCTCCCAGTCTGTGTTAAAATGATAGGTTCGTTTTCTCTTATTTGGTCCACTCGTTTTAGGACTAAAAAAATAAAAATAAAAATAGTTATAGAACTACAATATCATGTCAAATGGCCACCATAATAATAGATGACCTACCTCGCTTTTAGTTCATTTAAAATCGAATCTATCAAAACACTGTGATCCTAGCTCACTGTCACGACCCGATCAGTCCAGCAACCGCAATCCAAATGGCAACTTGGTGTCTCCCGGTTGGGTGGAGGAGAGTTGAAAGAGTGCAGCGGCTACACAAGACGCTACATGTACAAAGGCGAAAGCTAGGGACAAACTTACACATACGACATCGCAAACATACCAATGAATATAAGAAACCTGTGTAGATACTCAAACAATATTTTTAAATTCTAACCAATGTATAAAAATAAATTATAGTTTTACTCAGTGTTTATGAAAAACTTCTGATGCTGTCAAATAATGGTGGGCGCACACGAATCGGGCCATGGTGCCCGTGGGCACGGGGTTGGGAATCCCTGCCTTAGACTGATCATATCATCCTGTACTGAGAATTCAAAACAGCTCTCTGGCTGCTCATTTCAGGGCCTCTGACAGTCTCCTCTCAACTTCATTGCCCCGCCTTTTCTCCTGTGTTACTGTACTAAGTGTCAGATCTAACTTGCTCACCAGTGGTGTCCCCAGCAGCTCACACAGGGCCTGGCAGACGTGGCGACTTGGTGAACACTTGCTGCCGACCGAACAAATTACCTTCAGCCAATTGCATAACCTCCTGAGCCTCTGGTTCTTCATCTGTGAAATGGGATCAATGCTTAAATTGCTTTGTTTTCGTAAGAGAAGATAAAAATATGAGACACTTAGCCCCATGCCTACCTGATAGTTTATGCTCAGTGAATGGTTGCATTACTCATTTGTTGACCTGACATGCTTTTTTAAAAAAACACTAAGCAATCAGACATTTCAAGGCAATGTAAGGGCAGTGCCAGGTGAATGGCACAGAGAATAAGAAGTACAGGAGCTGAGGGACCAGGAAGGCCCCAGGTGCCAGGAGGGCGGCTCCCTGGAGTCAGGATGACCTGAGCTAGTTTGGAGGACTTCCTGGGTGTTTCTCAGATCGCCTCCACCTCCCGTGTTCTGTGACCGTGTGAAGTCTTCAGAAGTAGGGGTTTTAGTGGCCATACAAGAAAGTTATGCACGCCCCACTTTCTGCCACAGCCAGCCCACACAAGGTCAGGGGACGCCGCAGGGAGGAAAGCATTCTTGGTGTGTCTCCGTGTCAGGGGTGTTGGCACATGAATTCCCTGGCACGCGTGCCTGTGGGAGGTGTTGCCGTGTGGGCTGGACCGGAACCGGCGTTGGCAGCATCTGATGTTTGTTGCCCTCCCCCCCAGCACGCTCTGCTGCTGTTTGGGTGCGCCTTTCCCAGAACCAGCTCCTCTTGTCCAGTTAGAGACCAAGACTAGACAGAGCCCAGTTCACCGGGATGAACGTCCTCGCAAAAGAGGGACCAAAGCACAGGAGCCCCACCCCGGCAGACACTGCTGTTTCCCGTCCTGAAGGGAAGGAGCCAGGGGGCACCTGCCCCCCTGTGCCAAGCAGCTCCTCCCTGCCTGCCCTTCTGCCCTGACCTGGAGATGCCAGGCGTCCCAGCCGCTGAACTCAGGCGAATGTGTCTGCCTCTACCACCCGTGTTTTCTGTTGTTAGATCTCACCCTACATGGTTAATACTGTGGCTCTAATGGAATCTTGTGCACTTACGCCACAGTTTTGCAGAAGCCTTCGTTCTTTCTTTAGTTTGGAGCAAAAATCATCTCAAAAAGTCAAACCGAAACTCCCAATTGTTAAGCTACAGTAAGATCCCACCATAACGTAAGTAGGATCTAAAAGATGAAGTAAAGTAATTGTGGGATTGCCTTACCCTGCGGTTCATGGCAATGACCAGGGCAGGCCTGTGACCCCGGTCAGCCTGGATTCTTGCCCAGGGACCCGGGAGGCTGGGCCTGGCTGCACTTGTCGCCACCTGGTGGTGGGTATGTGTGCCGGCGGAAATGTTCGTGGGGACAGTGGGGTCCTCCTTCAGGTGTCGGCTGGGATCTGCCCCAGCCTAGCACTGTCGGGTTGGGATCATGTTAGGAGACACGGAGACCGCTCCTGTAAACTCCAGGCTCCAGATGGGGCTGTGTGCATTTCCCAGGTGTCCTCCCTCACGTTCACGTTCCCTACTCAGGAGGTAGGAATTTTAGGCCACCCCTTTCTGCAAGGAGCAGGGGGCAGTCTGCTGGGCTGGGGGCAGGGGCAGCGCCATATGTGGGCAGTTGCTGTGGAGTTGACTGTTTATGGAAACAGGCCTGTTATCTGCGTGATTCTCTGTGCTTTTCCCTTTTGGGAACTGTGAGCACATCTGAGGGAGGCGTGAATATATGGTAATTTTGTGTGAAGTCATGCTCTACATACGACGGGAATCTGTCCAGCAGAATCATTCCTTTTGTGATTCAAATGTCAAGAAATTCATAGCACTTGGTGACTTTGGGCCAGATTCGGCTGGGGAAGAAAAGACCATGTGAGAACCAGCCCGTTTTCAGGGCCGTGTTGCTCACGTGGTTAGGGGGCTGTCCTCAGTAAATGCCGAGGACTCCCAGGGCACCATGGGGCGGGTTCTAAGATCAGAACGTCCTTTGGAAATTTAAAAGGAATGCCGTCACTGTAACTGAGAAGGTCTTCTGCTTCCTGCTTCCGTCCCTCAGGATATTATCATCTCACGTCCCTGTCATGATCTCGTCACCTCCTGCACCAGACTCAGGCTTGCTGTAAGCAGGTCCCGGGATGTTTCACGTTGCAGTTTCTTGTGCTCCCCTCTTCTCTAGCCAGACCTCTCTCCTACGAGGCTGCAGAAACCCCACCTTCTGGGCCCCCTGAGGAGCACCTCCCTGCCTCCCCACCCAGCGACCCATTGCACCAGGCTTCCCTCTGCAGCCCACCCATCACACCAGGCTTCCCTCTGCAGCCCACCCATCACACCAGGCTTCCTTCTGCAGCCCACCCATCACACCGGGATCCCCTCCTACAGCCCTCCCATCACATCGGGCTCCCCTCTGCAGCCCACCCATCACACCGGGCTTCCCTCCTACAGCCCACCCATCACACCGGGCTTCCCTCCTACAGCCCTCCCATCACACTGGGCTCCCCTCCTGCAGCCCACCCATCACACCGGACTCCCCTCTGCAGCCCACCCATCACACCGGGCTCCCCTCTGCAGCCCACCCATCACACCGGGCTCCCCTCTGCAGCCCACCCATCACACCGGGCTTCCCTTCTACAGCCCACCCATCATACCAGGCTCCCCTCTGCAGCCCACCCATCACACCGGGCTTCCCTTCTACAGCCCACCCATCACACCGGGCTCCCCTCTGCAGCCCACCCATCACACCGGGCTTCCCTTCTACAGCTCACCCATCACACCGGGCTCCCCTCTGCAGCCCACCCATCACACCGGGCTCCTCTCTGCAGCCCACCCATCACACTGGGCTCCCCTCTGCAGCCCACCCATCACACCGGGCTCCCCTCGTATGCCACCACATTTGTCTCTAGGCCACTGTGACATCCTGTAAGTATCACAGGATACGTACAGTGCATACAGTTGGCAGTTGTTTCACAGAAGTCCAAAACGGTGGGCTTTCGATGTGACTCATTACTCCCAGGTGGTACAGAAGTCATAGGCACTGAATATCTCTAATAGCCATGGCTCGGACGTTCACACACTATAGTTGATTATGTGTGTCAGAACTATTTACAAACAGTGTTTCCCAGACTGAGTATCACACTGTGAGGGCTGCACACAGGGTGACAGCTTTGGATCTGCCATCTTGACCTCTCGAGAGACCTGCGGTCAGGTGCTGGGAAGAGGCCTCGAGCACAGCACGCACCAGCGTGGGTGAGCTTCACCCTTCAGGGGAGCCCTTGAGCGTTGCCCGGGATTCTTCTGGCTCTTCACCTCCCCGTGGTCCCGCAGTGTGTGAATTAGAAGGGACTTTGGGTCCCAGGCATTGAGCCCATAGGGTCACTTCTCCATGTTCTCTGTTAGTTCAGATCCAGTCACGCTCGCCCCAAACTGAGGCCAGTTCCAGGCCAAGCAGTGAGCCCTGTGTGGGGGCATGTTGGCAGGGCTGATGGCACATGTGAAAATGGGTCCTTTCTAAGTGCTCACCTAGTAAATCCGCTAAGCACATCCTTACGTGATGTATAAAGCCTCTTTCTGGGCCTGTGACGGGCCTGCTTGCTTCAGTTTTGTTTTGGTTTGGCTTTTTATCTTGACAGCATCTGTCTATTGCTATTAAAGCATCTAAGACCAGAACATAAGAGAAGTAAAGACATCTTTAAAACTCAGGGGTGGAAAGCGTTTGTTTCTTTGTGCCATGTGTGTGTGCACGCCCCTGTGTGTGTGCATACACCTGTGTGTGTGTGCATGCTCCCATGTGTGCGCACGCCCCCGTGTGTGTGCATACACCTGTGTGTGCACACGCCCATGTGTGAATTGCAGGAGGAGCTGAATGACTTAAGGAATTGTGTTTATTTTTTCCTTATTTCCCAGTATTTTCTATGCTATTTCACTCACTTCCTGAATCTTAAAGGAAGGGGGGCAGTCATTTATTAGCATATGAAGTGGTTAGAAGTCACATCTACCCTGTGAAATCTATTTTTCAGACCTTGTTATTTGTAGAAAAATACATTTTATGTTTGTAACAAATGAAAATGAACAGTTGTTTTTTAAAAAAAAAAAGATCTGTATTTTGTTGTTTGAGAGAAGGTGAGAGAGAGAGAAAAGGGGAGAGGGCCCAGAACAGTCTCCACGGTTGTAGATCATTAGTTGTGACGGTTCATTGCACGCAGTTGGGTGTGAAGCTGTGTGGGGCAGGAACCAACCCGGGGCCCTCCCACATGGGAGGCAAGAGCCTTCGCCACTAAGCCATCCCAGTGATTACCACTTACACTGCAGTTTAGCACATGGGTTTACATGGGCTGGAGCCGGGAATCGAACCCCAGACCTCATGATTGCGAGTCAAGAGCTCAGCTATCCCGGAATCCCGGATTCGTTTTTTTAGTTGTTGAAGAGATTTCTTTTATAAAAATATGGGTAATTCCTCCAGTAACTTCATCTCATGTGGATATATACACATATACAAATACACGCACACACATACATATCTGCTATATACTGAAGGTTTTGTGCAATATAATAATACAAATGGCAAAATTTCATATACATTGTGGCTCAAGCATTTAGATGTCACCTGGGCAGGACCCACCTGTCAGACAGAATCCTCAGACCAGGGGCTGCCACGGAAGATAAGGGCCCCTGAGGACAGCTGGGCCTCTGGGTAGGAACCTCACGCCAAGTGTTTGCTGGAATGCTTTCAGTGTGGGGGCCCTACAGCCCCCCAAGGCCTCCTTTTCCTTGGAAAGCTTTCATTTTCAGTCATTTTTTTCTGGTGTTAAGCCAGAATCTGCCTTCCTATAACTTTTGCCCTATTGGGTCATTTATAGCTACTCAAGATGAATCTGAATTCTTCTCCTTATGTCCCTTCAACTAATTGAAGCTGGCTATCCTGTCCTCATTTCCTTCTCGCCACCCAAACACGGATGGCTTAGGGACCTTTCCCAGCCTCCAGGCAAGTTCCAGAGGCCAGAAAGCTTACCCATCCGGTGCCGCTTCTCCGCACAGGATACACAGCACATCTGAGTAGGGGCCTCAATAGGCGCTGCCTGGTAAAAGACCCCAGAGCCTGCGTCACATTCGTCACGTGACAGTCACAGCTCGTGTTTGCATGGCTTGCATTTAAACGTGTGTGGGATACGTTCCTGCATGTCACCATCCTGGCTTCCTTGGTGAGGCCGAGCGTGGGCACGGTGACCGTTCCTGTCTCCCAGGAGGTGGACGGTCTGGCTTTTGTCCCACGCAGGCTACCTGAACGTGCTGTCCAACAGCCGCTGGCGGGAGCGCTGGTGCCGAGTCAAGGACAACAAGCTCCTTCTGCACAAGGACCGGGCCGATCTGAAGAGCCACATCGCGTCCATCCCTCTCCGTGGCTGTGAGGTCATCCCCGGCCTGGACTCCAAGCACCCCCTGACCTTCCGACTGCTTCGCAACGGGCAGGAGGTGGCTGTGTTGGAGGTAGGCTGCTCGTCCCCCCAGAAGCCCGCGGACACCTGTCAGCCTCCCCGTGCTGTGACAGCGTGTCCTCATCTCGCACGCTGCCTGTCCGTCCATCTCTGCTTTTCTTCCTCTGCCCCCCACCCCTTTCTGAGGGCCCCTGGCAGCACGCACAGCTCGGAGCCCCTTTGTGCTCGGTATCCACATGCGACTTGCCTGCTCCGTTGCCTCCTTGCCTCATCTCCCCTCTGTACATGTTTGCATGGAAATTAAATGCAGTTCCCTCTTATAGAGTATGTTTTCAGGGTGGCCAGAAAATACCTATGAACTTGCTTTAAAATTTCAATAGCACCCCCAACCCCCAATTGTGGTTTGCCTGTGAAATGATGCTGTTTCCTCTGACTTGCTCTTCAGAATGTTCCTGAGTGTGTTGCAGGCGGACAGGCGTGTTTACACAACGCCTGCCTTACACACGTGGCCCATGAGCCAGGTTTTGTGGACTTTGTGTGCATTTTAGTATTCATTTGGCTGCCTTTATGGAACTTACTCATAAAGCACAAAAAGCAATGGAAACTTAATTCCTTAGGAACATATTTAAAACTTTCACTTTAGTTTTAATTTTTTATTTTTCACCCCTTATTTATTTTCTCCCCAGTAGTAGTTCAGACTTTTCCTCCTTTGTCTTTGTTCCTGTGATTAAGATGCAGAGGTACACACAGAGGTGCGTGTATCCACAAGTGTCAGGGTGGGATTACAGAGCACCTGTAAGCACATTCGTGCTGCACAGTCATAGCGTGGGGTCTGGGGGGTTTGGGGGCATGGTTCCATGTGCTCTGATTACTCAGCTGTACAGCCAGACTCTAAACGAGTGCAGTGTTCTGACCAGTGGAGGAAAGACCCAGGGCCCAGACAGGCAATCCAGATCTTGACAGGAGATGGGGGTTTATTTCAGAGACGATTTTCATGGAAACTTCTTTTCTGATGGGGGCCAAAGAAGGCTAACAATATAGTCCTTCTTCCCCCAGGGCTCCTGGCCAGGTAGTTTGTGGGAGCAGGCCTCAGGTCTTGCTTACTGTCCGTGCAGTACATGAGCTCATAGAATTAGGTGACCAGACGTCCCGCTTTTGGCGGGACAGTCCTGATTTTTAGTAATTTGTCCCGCGTCCCGCGGTGTTTTAAAAAAGTCCCAATTTTTGGATAGAATGCACGACAAGCTAGGGAACGGCGGGAGATAGACCAAATTTTTAATCAAGAACCCCCTCCCCCCCCCGGTCAATGGTGTCCTGCTTTACCAATGTTAAAATCTGGTCACCTTATCATAGAAGGAAGGCCATGCTGGCTGGAGGCAGCATACCTGGGTCCCAGGCCTAGTTCTGTCACAGACTCTGATCACAACCAACTCTTTTCTTCCCGTGGCGTCTATGTATGTCTGTAAAACATGCGTGTTGGCTACAGTCAGCGTGCTTGGTGAGCATTGCTGCAGGCTGAAAATGGCCGGGTGGATGGCAGTGGAAGGAAGCTGAAAACATAAATGAGGAAAGGAGACTCTCGGTGTAGAACAACGCTGGGCTCATCTGAGAGCTGTGGCAGCGCATCTGAGAGCAGTGCAAGGACAGGAGCCAGGGACAGGCACACGCTGGGAGCTGAGCCCTCCTGGATGGGGACTTCCCCAGGGGAAGGGGCAGCACCCTGAGGGCGTGCCAAGGAAGCCACCTGGGCTACCTTTGCTCCTGGCACAGCAGGCGCAGGCCCCAGGCCTCCAGTGAGAGGGGCGTGCTCCATTACCCTCTTCCCTGCCCCAGTCATTGAGCCAGACACACGCGCAGGCAGAAAAGCACACGCAGCGTCCCACCATCAGCCGCAAGTCCTGAAAGTGCTTTTACGTACATCTGTTTTTCCTTTGGCATTCAGGTAACTCGCACGTTTTTTTGTTTTTGTTTTATTTTGTTGTTTTCTTTTTAATTATTTTTTCTTGTTGTTGATACCTTATCTTTTTTTAAATTAAATTTTATTTTTTATTGTTTTTGACAGAGAGAGAGAGAGAAAGAGAGATACAGAGACAGAGAGAGAACTGAACTGGGGGCACTCCCCAGTTCAGCATATGGGTCCACACGGGCCGGGGCTGGGATTCGATCCTCAGTCCCTGGCACTGCAAAGTGAGCACTTAACCCACTGAGTCATCCTGGCTTCCCTCTCGCACGTTTTTTGTTTGGTTTTTTTTTGTTGTTGTTTTTTAAGATTTATTTTTATTGTTTTTGACAGAGAGAGAGATATAGAGACAGAGACAGAGAGAAGGGGGAGGGCCCAGAACAGTCTCCATAGTTGCACATCATTGGTTTTTCCACATAGTTTTTATTCCACAGGTGGGCGCGGGGCTGCACAGGGCAGGAACTGGGCTGGGATCTCACCCCGGTGAGAACTGAACTGGGGGCACTCCCCAGCTCAGCATATGGGTCCACATGGGCCAGGGATGGGATTTGATCATCCGTCCCCGGGGTTACAAAGTGAGCGCTTAACCCACTGAGCCATCCAGGCTTCCCCAACTCACATATATTATAGCTCAAGGTCCCCTAAACTTTAAACCAGGTGTGTCCAACATCTGGCCCGTGGGGCCACATGCTGTCCAGGATGGCTTTGAATGCCACCCAACACAAACGTGTAACTTCCTTAAACCATTTTGGGTTGTTTTGTGATTTTTTTTTTTTTAGCTCATCAGCTACCACTGGTATTAGCATATTTTCTGTGTGGTCCAAGACAATTCTTCTAGTGTGACCCAGGGCTGCCAAAAGGTTGGACACCCCTGCAAACATTATTTACATATTAATTTTCTAAATCACATAACAAGAACGACTTAAAAGTTTAATGAACTGAATCTTTTTTTAAATATATTTTTTTTTATTTATTTATTTTGACAGAGGAAAGAGAGAGAGAGATATACAGAGACAGAGAGAGAACTGAACTAGGGGAGCTCCCAGCTCAGCACATGGGTCCACATGGGCCGGGGCTGGGATTCGATCCTCAGTCCCCGGGGCTGCAAAGTGAGCACTCAACCCACTGAGCCATCCCAGCTTCCCATGAACTGAATCTTAACCCTTTTTCTGTTTAGAAAAAAAAGCCCAGCTCGCTGCCGCATTTATTTAATTTTATATAAACATGGTCTTTGAGGCTGACACAAGTCTGACTGGTTTTCAATGTGAAAATAAAATATAAAAACCGTTAGAGTTTTTTCTAAACAAAACTTGTCTCTAATCCTAATGTAACAAAATGTCTATGATGATCAGTATTTAATCATTTTTTTATGCATAGGAATGCTACGTTTTCTAGGATTTGGCATTTTCAGCAGTCAAGAATTACAATATTTTGTAAATGCAAATACACTACTAAAAACAGACTGCTCTAAATAGAATGATGTCTTTTGTCTCCAGAGACTTTGGAGGTCAGGTTAAGACTAATCTGTGAGCTTTCTTGGGGTAAACGCTGCAGCTACAAGTGCTGCCATCAGGCATTTTCAGAGCACATGGGAAATGAGTTAACCCTTTCCAATCCATTTTTTATGCAACCAGCATCCCCCCTAACTCCAATTTATTTTCAGCTGTTTACACCAAAACATGTGGTGATCAAAGGAGGAGTAAAAATTACGCAATGAGTTGGCTAAAGTAAGTACTAAAATAGGTAGATGTCAGACAGGCTGCAACAATATAATCGGCAAAGAAATAGAGTGGAAGAGGAAAAGTACAATGGAAAGGGTTAAAGATGTATTCCAGATGTGCACATTAAGCAGATCATATTCAGGCTGGGGAAGCGTTTCAAACACCTTAAAATAGCACGCACAGAGCAGCCCAATGATTGTGAAATGTTGTACCTATATAAACACAACTGACATGGAAGTATTTTGTACCATCTCATCCAGTGAGATAACTGTCGTTTCAGACCCATTTAGGGCTCCCGGGCAGCAGAGTTAGAGACCCGCAGGGCGCAGGCCCCACAGTGCTGTCTAGGACAGGCCGCCAGAGTCGCAGGGGCTTCTGCTTCTGGCCAGATTAACGAGGTTTTCTAAACAGCTCCTTCAGTTGGGATTTAACTACTGACACTAATTTCCAGTCTAACATCCCGGTGCCTTCCCAGCTAGTGTTTAGGATCTCCGACTTTCATGTCCCTGGATATATGCATTATGCAAGCTTCTGCCTCAAGGCTCAGTGTGCACACAGCACCCACCCCATGACTCGGGCGACACCTATACCTTCCTCGTGTTCACACACCCCCCACTTCACCTCCTTTTCTCTTCTGCAGTCTCTGCGCTGACATGTTTATAAAACACAGAACCTTTCACCATTAGTTCAATGCCCTTCTCCCCCTTTCCCGGAACAGGCCTCTTCTTCCGAGGACATGGGCAGGTGGATTGGGATTCTGCTGGCTGAGACGGGGTCCTCAACAGACCCCGGAGCACTGCATTACGACTACATCGACGTGGAGATGTCTGCAAACGTCATTCAGACAGCCAAGCAGACCTTCTGGTGAGAGCCAGGGCCAAGAAGCTAAACAGCGTCGTGTTCTCCCTAATTGTGTTACTTCCTGTGTGCACGTGTAGCCTCGGGAGAAAGAGACCACGAAAGACTCTCCCTTCCGTGTTGTGTTAACCTAAGCTTTGACAAAATAGCCGTCATTTTGACCCCCTGTGTTTTCTATTAGAATAAGAGTTGGCAGGCTTTTTTCTGTAAAAGGCAAGACAGTAAATAGTTTTGGCTTTGTGGGCCAAATATTCCCTGCTGTGATTCCTCAGCTCTGCCATTGCAGCCACAGATGATACATTAATGAATGGGCATGACTGTGTTCTAATAAAACTTTATTTGCAAACACAGGAGGTGGGCTGGATGTGGCCTGTGGGCTGTAAGTGTTAGGGGAACAGTTCTATGAAGCAGAAATGACTCGACCTATTCCTATGCTGAGGACTGAGGTTTCAAAGCCATCAGTCATGTACTTTTAAATTTTAAATTGTGATTTTTTTTCTTAAGAAGACTGTTAAGTACAAACTCATTCTTTTGAACCATGGTTTTTTTTTAAACACATGGATGGCAAAGATAATTATAACTGCAGTTCTCAAAGTGTGGTCTGCAGGTTCCTGGGGGTGTTCAGGACCCTTGCCGGCTGTCCAGAAGGTCTACACTGTTTTTCCAGTAATACTCAGAAATTGTTTCCTGCTTCACTGCTGTGCCGTCTGCATCCGACAGCGGTGGGTAAACGGGCGTCATGGTCGCACCGCACTGTGTTGTCACCGCCACACACTTGCCAGGACAGCCGGATTCATTTATGATGTGCTTGATGAAGCACTGAAATTATTACTTTTTCAGTGAAAGTTTTAAAATGAACACTTACATGCTTGGCCAGGGTATCCTGGAGCTAAGTAAGTAAAGATACAGCCTTTGGCCCGTGTTAGGAGTCAGGCCACCATGCCACCGCAGCTGGGGAGCATAGCCCAGTCTTGTGCAGCTTGGCAGGAAAGCTCCACTCATGCGAGAGATTGTCCAAAGCGTAGGCCGCCGATTCCTACCACTGTTCTGTGTGGAGATCAGGACGGCGTAGTCAAGGGCCGACTGTTCTGTTTATTTTCACCATCTTCCCACAATATTCTCTCTAATCAGCAAAGTGCAGGCAAATTATAACACAGCTACTCATTCATTAATTAAAGCACATTTATTTATTTATTTTATTGTTTTTGACAGAGAGAGAGAGGTACAGAGACAGAGAGAGAACTGAACTGGGAAAACTCCCCAGTTCAGCATATGGGTCTGCATGGGCTGGGGCCGGGATTCGATCCCCATTCCCTGGTGCTGCAAAGTGAGCGCTTAACCCACTGAGCCATCCCGGCTTCCTAAATAAAGCACATTTAAAATCACCTTTTAAGAAATGTAATGTCCATAAATTGGGTTTTGCAAATATGTAGATGTGTGGGTATCTACATATCTGCAGTGATATAAAACAAGAGAGTTTGGTAACTGGTTATTTGGAAGTTATTAGGTTTCCAAAAGCCCCTCCTAAGTGTAACTTTAACTATAATTGGCATACTGATAACCCCTTTTAAGAGGAAACCTGAGTAAAATTTCTCCCCTAGAGCGCACTTGGCCCCTACTTTCTAAATGAGTGGGATATTAATCTAAAACAAACATGGGAAAGTCACATTTTTGAGAAAGGAACGTAGACTGCAATATTGAAAAATTATTTATTAGAAACATACATGCAATGAGTTTTTGGCTGCAAGAACTTTTGCTACCTCATTAAAATCTTTAAAGATGTCAGTTAGCAATGAAGCTGATTTTTATGTTTCAGTTTATTTTTGCTAAACATTTTTTTAAAACTTGAGAAGAGATTAATAAGGAAACAATGTTAAAACAAGATATGGTAGCTTGCCAGTGTAATAACTATTCTAAGATTAGATTAATTTTTGCCTTTATGCAAATCGGCAGCCAGTTAATGAACCTTTTCAAGGCTAGTAGGGAAAGCATCCGGGCATTGGCTGTGTCTGCGGGAGGAAGACAGTGATGGCCAGCGTCTGGCAGAAGTACCGCCCTTTTGTAAAGTTTACCAGCTCATAAAGAGGGGTGCTGGTTCTGTTGGACCCTGTATTTTTGGAAGGGGACAGTAAAAGAAAAAATAACCATTTAAATTCCCCTAGAAAGCAGTGTATTTAAGAATATTAATATTGCTAAACTATTGAAACATATTTTCCCAAGGCCTGTTCTTAAACCAGATATAGATTATATGATACAAGGGAAATGTTCTGGATTTTTCTACTGAAACTCTTGAACCATGCTCAGTTGGAGACCCATGACAAATCTGTGATACCCCCAGTTCAGTTCTCTCTCTGTCTCTGTATCTCTCTATCTCTCTCTCAAAAACAATAAAAACTAAAAAAAATAAAATAAAGACAGAAAGAAAACTTAAAAAAAAAAAAGAAATCTATGATGATGATTGAAAGCTGTGGATCAGTATGAACAGAGGGGAACAGACAAACTGACAGGAAGCTATTATCTAGAGTCATCTCATCTGAATTTCTGGGAGACTATGTAAAAATATATTTTCAGAAAACATGCATGAGCTTTGAGGACATTGTGCTCAGTGAAGTCAGCCAGTCACCCTATGTGACTGCACTGGTTGGCAGTTCCAGAGTAGACTGGGTCATAGCTCACAAAGTGGACCCCGTCGTAGCTCACAGAGTAGACCCGGTCATAGCTCACAGAGTAGACCCCGTCGTAGCTCACAGAGTAGACCCCGTCGTAGCTCACAGAGTAGACCCCGTCGTAGCTCACAGAGTAGACCCCGTCGTAGCTCACAGAGT
>PVKE010042430.1:0-13736 GCA_004027555.1 Craseonycteris thonglongyai
TTGAGACATTGAAAATACCTATAATATAGATGAATATAAATGTTTATTAATAAGTGAGCAAACAATTAAGATCTGTTTTTCAATGGCACAAAACTGAAAAGTGTTCAGTAATAAATGGCAATTCTAAATTATTTGATGTTATAAAATTTTATTGAAATTCATTAAATAATACTAAATTAATGAAGTCTCTATCATATTCTTTTATTGTAACTATTAATATCACAAAGATATCTATTTTCCAGTGTTTTATTTTTTTACTTAATGAAATTCCACTCAAAACCAATAAATCATCAACAAATTATTTTTTGAGAATTTTCATGAGCTGATTTTAAAACTTTTACATGGAAAGGCAAATAGTTCCAAATTATAAAATAGTTCTGAAGAAAAACAGCCTAGACATTATTCTTTCTTATATTAAAAATATAATTACAAAATTAAAGAAACTAAGGTAATGAAGTATTTGATTAAGAATAAACAGATAAATGCATAAAATAGACTCATGCCCATGTGAAACTTCAGTATTGCTGAGGTGACCTATCACATTAGTGATAAAATGAAAGATCATTTAGCCATGTAAATAGAAAAATGACTCACTTTGCAAAATATATATGTACATATTAAATTAAACCTTGAAATTATCACAAACCAAATTTAATTATAGATAAATTAAGAATCTAAATATCTAAAATTTCCATCATATCAATAAAGAAAATTTATCTACCTAATTAAAATAATGAACAAGAAACATCAAAAGACAATTCACCAAAAATGAATCATGTATGAGCAGAAAATAAATGGTGATATATTCAACATTATTGATTAAGGGATTTCAAAGGAAAAGTTAAATTAATTGTCATCTTGTAGACATTCAATTGGCAATAACTGTAAGGCTTACCAATGTCAAGTGTAGGGGAGGATGTATCTGCAGGACCTCTAGGTACTGCTAGTTAATGTTTAACTCAATACAATTGATTGAAAAACATTTTCATGTTTTTACATAGGAAATTGCTTTTCCATAGCAATTATTCTCTTCCAAGTTTTTTAGGCCAAAGTCTTTGGAATCCCCTTGACACTGCTCTTGCTCTCAAGACTATGGTGATCAACTACTCAGTTTTCCTGAATGAGAGCATTCTGAAGTTGTGATACTTCCTGTGTTATAACTGGAAAAGTTCCAAGGCAAATCAAGTTTGGTTACCCTAACTCACATCTCTCACCCAATTTATCAGCAAATGTAGTTTATTTCAACTTCAAAATTTGTTCTTTACCATTACCAACCTGGTTCAGGTTCCCAATGTCTGTTATCTTTTTGAGATAAGAAATCAGACTCTAAAGGCAAACATTGAAGTACTTTTTTTTTCTCCCAGTACCATTATTTCTATCAATGTTAGTTAAGTGCCAAATGCAGACTCAAGAGTTTACAAGTACTTAGGGGTTCAGAGCAGAGTATTGCAAAATATGCCACTTTTGAATTAAAGTTACTTGGGAAACCTGCAGAAAAAGGACACTCTATCTGTCCTTTGTCCCGCTGGAAGCAATACATTTGTGTGTATGTGAAAGGTGCTCTCCCTGAATAGGGAGATAGAAAGATGCCCTTATCACCAGAGTTAGGGAATTCAAGACAGAGAAGTCTGTGAAAATAAACTGCTTAGATTCATCACTATCGCACTCATGTTTCTTTGTCTTGTCATTTCTCATGAATTATGGTTTAATTGTCTAAAATGTGCAACAGCTGCCTGCTTTAGTCATAACTTTAAGACCCCATATTTATGAACTCTCTGTATGTATGAAATTAAACTTGATTTTCTATTGTTAATATGTCTCATGTCAATTTAATTCCTAGACCACCCAGAAGAACCTAGATGGCTACAAGAGAAGAATTTCCCCCTGACAGTTGGCACAGTCAGACAGATGAACGTCCCTGGCAGGACATTTCTTGTCTGAGGCTGCTGCAGCTGGGAGATCCTGAGATCTCTGACAAGCACTGTCTGAAGGTAAGAAACATGTTTGTCTTTCAGATCTTTAGCTGCATAGTGAGAGCCCTTTACTCTCTTTCTAAATTTAGGTTAGCCAAAGAAAATATTTGTGGAACTAGTTCCTCAGGCATAGTGATTCTGATAAATTTGATAAATAACTACTTTTGGTTTTTATTAATCTTATTCTCCCAAAGGAGGTGTCGACATTAGAAACGCCCAAATCTTTAGAAAATGTGTGTAAGAATTTATTTAAGCAAAACTGATGATAATTCCTGAAATCAAGATTTCAGATGCTCTGGAGAATGACAGTTGTGCCGTTTCTTTTATACCTATGGAATTAAAGAGGGAATGTAAGGAAGACTAGAGGAAGGTGGGAAAAAGCAAGGTACAAAAAAGTTAACAAGAATATGTGCATCCTGAGAGTGGTGGTTACCTTTCCAGAGATCTGGAAAAGAGGCTTACTTCTTGCATTTCAAAAGTGTGTTAAACTAGATGTATAAGAACAATGGACAGGGCTCACTTAAACATTTTAATAAAGAAGTTACTACCCACTACGACCCGCTCACTTAGAAATTTATGATTAGATCACTCTGTGGGGTTACTTTTCATGGAACCCCACTTTCATCCATAATAGTTACTGGTTATTTTTTCTATTATATAGTTTCAAAACAGGAAAATTGATGTGTCTGGGCTGTCCGAGGTTCTTTGTCTCATGTACTCAAAGAGTGAGGATGCGAAATCTACAGGAAAGGTTAAGTGGAAGTTCATTGGAAAGAAGTAAAGCTCTCGAAATGAGAAGGGACATCCAAAAGTGGGATGCCCAAGTTAGGACTACAAGTCACTGTTTTTATACTTTTTATTGCATCAAATGCTTTTGTTCTTATCTTTGGGTTGACATGCCTGGATGATTGAGTTAAGGGAGTCTTGAAATAAACCAGAAGGGGGTATAGGCGGCTTTGGCATCCTCCCATCCCATCCCATCTGGTGCCTTCCTCTAGAAGCCCAAGGTTACATTTAGATTCCTTAGATATGGGCATCATAAGCCCTAGGGTTACATTTGCATTTCTTTGGTATGGGCGGCATGGTTATCAGGCATCCCTGACTGTCTAAATCTGGCTAATTTAGCCTGTCTCAGTTTGTCTTGTTCTATGTCTTGAGAGCTTAACTTTGTGACCATCTGCAAGATACAATAACTGGGGTGCATCTGGTGGCCAATCAAATAGACTGGGGCTCAGGGGAATTTGTCATAGTGGCCCCAGTCCATACAAGGACTTTGTTGTCTCTACCTTTGTTTCTCTGTTAGTGCTGGAGAAGTCCCCTTCCAGTAGTGTCCGTTCAGTGGTACAGATTAGTGGGTTCCTCAAGTTCCTGTATGAGACCAGACACCGTTTTTACTATACAACTCTTATTGCCTATACAAAAAAAGCCTTTGCTTTCTTAGGCTAACATTGAGAGTAAACTTTCTGAATGTGGTTAGGGCTGCATATTTTCCAGTGTCTTGTGAAATGGCACTTTCATCCTTGGTTAAGTCATTCATAAAAAGACTTATTGGTTTGAATCACTATTGAGATTCATAGATCCTACTCATTGATGTCCGGATTAAAAATTCTGTAAATTGGAAATTTTTACTAAAGATTGATTTTTATTAGTATTTATACAAAGACCAAATTTGAAAAGGTTACAAAAATATAACACCTAATCTTAGACTACCCTTATCAAGATGAAAGAACAGAAATTAAATTTAAAACAAAAATTCAATGTAAACCCCACTTCTTAAAAACTGTCTTCAAGCTCTTCTAGAACTAATCAAAAAATGGATCAGCCAAAGGCCAAGATTCACGGACTAGTAGAACCAATTGTCCTTGTCTTACAAACTACTACAAAACCAGAAATATACAACTCTAGAAGCAAATCAAAGCCCATCTATTATAACAATCCCAAAATATCACCTATTCTTCTCATAAGGTTTATTGATATTATAAAAGACTAGGGTAATAGAAACAATATTGTCCTAAACTTAACAAAAAGAAGAAACTTTTTAAATTGTAAAATTTGTCCCCAAATTCTGAGGGGAAAAAAGCCTGCATTCCTTTTCTGTCCCTTGAGGATATAAGTTTATGTCTCTGAAATGTAAATACAGTTCACACTCACCTGAGACTAATGAGGATAAAAAGACTTTTTAAACATACAAACTGCCAGAAAGTCTCTCTTGTCCAAACTCTAGAACACAGACTTCTTAAAATAATTTCCAGGGACAAATACAAATATTAAAAGTCCTCTCCACAAATAGTAAATGAACAAATTGTTGACATAGAAAATATCCGAATATATAGAGAATTTTAATAAAAATTTATTAGTGTTGATTAGATGTTACACCTGGAAGTAAGTTCTCAACAGACTGAGATAAATGTTTTAGAGAATTGCAGTTAGCAGTTTCTCTTATGCCTTTGAGATTCAAGAGGGAATAAAAGGAAGATTATGTGAAGGTGGGAGGAAGCAACTTCAGAATAAGATTACAGGATAATAAGATTATGGGCTTTCTTGAGGGTGTTTATGGTTTATATTAAAGGTGTGTTAACCTAGATGCATAGAAACAATGGAGAGTGCTTCCTTAAGGCAAATGTAGGCCTTTGAGTAAAGAGGTTGTATGCCTGGGGCATGACTATCCACCATGACATTTGCCCAGTTAGAAATTTATGATCAGATAAACTTGTGAGGTTACTTTCTCTGTCCACATAATCAAAATAATTATATGTTTATAACTTTTTTTTTGTTTAAAACATTGCTGATTAAAAAAAAATTTTTTTAAGATTTATTTTATTGTTTGAGAGGTGAGAGAGAGAAAGAAAGAGAGGAAGGGAAGGTCCCAAGACAGTCTCCATAGTTGTACATCATTAGTTGCAACACAGTTTCATTCCACACAGGTGGATGTGGGCTGGGCAGATCAAGAACTGACCTGGTGGCTTCTCACATGGGAGGTGAGATCCTTTGCCACCATCCTGGTGGTTACTGGTTGTGCCACAGTTCAGTATATGAGTATGCATTTACTGGGTCAGGAATTTGATTCCCAGACCTCACGGTTACCAGGCAAGCGCTCAACCTGCTAAGCTATCCTGGCATCCCATTGCAGATTTTTTTTAATGTTTTATTTTTTCAGATTTCAGGAAACCTGTTTTTCTTTTCCCTTAAGCAATCTATGACAGAACAACTTGGTAAAATATATACCTTTATGAATAAAGATGAAGCAATTATCTTTTCTCTTCACCTGATCTTTATAGAATTTATAAACTTTCAGTGATTATTCTTTTTTTCATAGCAATATAGTTACTTGCCTAAATTCAATTTAATATTCCTTATAAAAGTTCTAGCAAAGCAAATTAAAAGTTACTGTACAGTCAGGCAATTGCTACTTTTACTGTATTTATGTACATAATTAACCAAATTATTTAAAACTGAATTTTTTATCATCTCAGATATTTGAACTACAAAAGATGCTTCGAGACTAACATCTAAAATTATTCTTTTCTGGCTACCTTTAGAACTCACAACTTGATTTATAATTTGCCGTAATCATTGACCTTGTTTTTTTGTTTCAACAGAAATGCCTCTTATAAATACCTGATATCATTTGCCAATACATAGGCCTAGCTTTGGGACCCACCTACATTGTTTTCTCCTGAAATAAGATACAACTGTTAAACTTACTATTTTCAAGAGAAAAGATTAATTCAATGAAATAATGGTGCAGGTTACCAGCTCAACTTTTAATGTTTAAAACCTCCATGGAAGATTCAAAGAAGGGAACTGATGGGGCTCAGGACAAGTCACCTGAAAATATGCCTTCATGGCGTAATGATTATTTTGAATCAAAGTTAATTAAGATACAGCAAATGCAAAAAAGACACTCGATATATTTTTTGTCTCCCTGAAAGCAGGAAATAAATCTTTCTTATGAAAGGTACCTTCCCTATACCACAAGATAGAGTGACATAGCATCAAGCTATATTTGTGTCATTTGGATTTATGTATGAAAAATTTCTCCTCATGTGAAGGCACAAATGGAGTGATTTATCGTTCATGATTATGAAAGATATGACAGGTAACACTGTATTGGAGATACACTGTATTATTTTATAGAAGTCATATATGGAATCTATCAATTGGTTAGATGTTATATTAGTACAAGGAAAATTTCTCTAACTGGAAAGGATTATGTTGGTTTCTGATTGTTCGTTTGTTTGTTTGTTTATTTGTTTCATTATAAGAAAATAAAGAATCTATTCAGTGCCTTGTTCTAAAGCTTTTAAAACATTTTTCTGGCAGATATAATTCCTGTCATTTTTTAAATCTTATTTTTAGCTTTTTGTGTGAGATAATGTTATTCCAAATCAGTGACTAGTAACAATTTGTGAGCTCTTATTATTGTAATTCACTTGTATTTAAAATAAATAGGCCTGCAATTTTGTCCAGGCTACTCTGGAAAGACATAACTGTCCTTGGCTACAATGGTATGTCACTTTGACAAAAAACTCAAAGCCACAATATGCCTTAAATGACTTTGTGAAAAATACTAAATAAAAACATTGAAGCACAGTGATTATTTTTCTAAGACAAACACATTAATCATACCTTTCATGGGAATATACTAGTTTACATACTGGGCACAATACTGTTTATTTAGCGTGATCTCTTTTGAGTAAAAGGTATTTCTACTTAGAGTATAAATAGCTCAATAGTTTGCACTCTCATCTATATATTCCTTGGGAAATAACAGACATAATGTAAGGACAAAATTAATTAGTGCTGGAAAGAAGGAAGGATGCCATTCTTAAGAAATAGCCAGCTAAAGATACTAGATATACTGTATACAGAACTGTATATGTTAGAAAAAGACTAATGGAGTGTCTTAAAATTCTGACTTTCATTAGATGTCAGAGTTGAGTGTGTGGAAAGATCTTATCAAGATCTCATTAATATTGCTAAACTTAGAATGAGGGCAGATGGAATATAAATAAACAGTGCAAGGAGATATTCTGCATAATTAGATGGCTCTTTTTTTCCTAAGAGTGCTCACAGTAAGCAGAAAGGCATCGCTATCCAATCTCTCATGAATAAGTTAGCAACAGCAGCAACAACTAGTAAGACTTATAAAAATATATTACAAATTTTATAGGGGGAATGACACTGAATTAGCAGAGGAAATACACTTATTTTAGATAACTAAAAGAAATTGTAATCAAGTTTTCCAAAATATTCCCAGAAGGAGAAACTTGGAAAAGTAATAACTAAGAAAAACTTAGAGCCAATAAAAATAATGTGAAGATGTGCTTTGAAATAAAAATAAAAAATTAAAAAGTAGCTTGTTCAATACTAAAAAGTGATTTAGTAAAAAGAAGCAAAACATAACATGGTTTTCAAATAAACAGTGAACATAATGCTTGCCAGTGAAACAATAGAGGTTTATCAAAATCAACAATGAGGTATATTTCCATTGACCTTTTTATAAATAAAGTATTTTCAAAATCCTGATCAATAAAATAGCATAAAATAGACCTGAAAGAAAAACCCTTCTTATAGCATAGTAATTACATCTTTCTCCCTGACATTACTTTTATTTACTTATTTCTTTTTTTCATTCATTTGTCTTGTTTTTTTTTTCCTCTGTTTTGTTTTTCTAATGTTTTTTTTTTCATTAGTAAATTAAAAAATAAGTTTCTTTATGTGTGTGCTGTTCTTTTAATTCAGAATTTTAGAGAATGGGAACTTCTAATAAAAGTTTAAAAACATCTCATTACTTAATTCTAAATAAAATTCATTTTTTGGTTTCTAATTTTAATGTATTATTTTTCCCAATGATATATTCATTAAGTAAGCTATATTAAGGCCAGATTTTCAAAACTGCTTTCTGGAAACCATGATTTTCAACCTCAGCTGTATATTAAAAACACCTGTTGAGATTTGTTAAAATATCAAGGTTGGGGTCCCACTCCCATGACTCTGGCTTTGTTTTATTCCCATCTTGTGGACATCCCACATGTGAATCTAATGTGCAAAATTAGAAAGTAACCTGTTGAAGTATAAAATGCAAAATTTAGATTAAAATAAACATAACTAAAAGCCCTAACTTCTACAACTTTTAAAAATCCCTCAAAATACTCCTGGGAAACAGAAATAGATATTAAATTACAGTAGCAACAATTAAGAAATATATAAAAATGAGTAATTTACAGATTCTGGAAGTAATTTTTTACTAAATATAAAACCAGTGGAGTAGGAATGAAAAAGGCTTATATTTGAATCAATAATATGTTTCACCTGATTATAAAATAAATAAGTTATTTTGGTCCCTCTTTTATTGGTTTCAGTTTTATGAAATGAAATTTCTTAAAGACCCAGACAAGAACTTCAAGTATATAGATCCAATTAGGTATAGGGAAAAAAGACAGTGATTCTGCCATTTGGAAATTGAAAGTGAATACAATGTCTAGAGGCATTAAACACAAAGGACATTAAATGAATAAAACGCAATGTCTATAGGATTGGTTTAAGTCTGTCTAATTTAACTACTGATAGTTCAGGGAGAAGAAATGTTGACAGCTACCTCTCTTGAGGGAGTTTTATAAAATTCCATTTAACCAAAATATTACACATTCTCTCTGAGAATTCCCAGAAATCCACAGAGGAATGATGAATCGAAAGCTCAGCCTGAGGGATACTCCTGATACAATGACAATATTTATAAAATGTCTAAATCAGGAACCTCGGGGAAGCCGGGATGGCTCTGTGGGCTAAAAGCTCACTTTGCAGCACCAGGGACCGGGGATCAAATTCCGGCCCTGGCCCATGCAGATCCATATGCTGCTGGACTGGGGAGCTCCCCTAGTTCTGTTCTCTCTCTGTCTCTGTCTCTGTATCTGTATCTCTCTCTCTCTCTGTGAAAAATTAAAAAATAAATTAAATAAATAAATAAAAACTAAATAAATAAATCAGGAACATCTCTTGGAATACCACATGCTGGAGATTATAATTTTCCTTATATTCTTGGTTTAGAAATTCAAATGTTTATTGATTAAGGCAAAAGAGAAGTCTATTTTATTCTTGATCCACCAATATTAGAAGATGTGAAAAATAAGGTCACGTGTATTCTACTCAACCTGCTCATAACTTGAGTACTACAAGATAAACAAAGTGTTCATGAATAAATGAGGACAAAGGTAAAACAAACATTTGGTGCACTGATGAACATTAGATATACTTCATTATCTTTTCTGCATTTGAGGATGAGTAAAATACATTTAAATTAATAATGAAACCATGTGGGGAGAAGTAACCCCAAAATAAAATGATGGTAAGATGCTAAAGACTTAGATAACAAGATGGATTTAAAAATAATTTCTCCAAGACAAAAATAAACAACAAAAATATATTTCACAAAACCATTTGACATTTATATAATAGGAGGCCACAACACCTAAACTCTGTGGGGAAAAAAGCAGAAAGATTAAAAAAAAAAAAAAAAAAAAAAAAAAAAAAAAAAAAAAAAAAAAAAAAAAAAAAAAAAAAAAAAAAAAAAAAAAAAGGGTTGCTATTCAAAAATGTTTAAAAGAAACAAAAGCAAAGATAACATACTGGAAAAAGAAAAACATAATCTACAATTTCAATACGGTAATTATGTAGAGAGCCCAAGAAAAAAATTCAAATATTACTTGAAAACTGACAATTGTCCTTACCATTTTATAATCTAATGGGAGCTATCAGAATTTGAAGGATAGTCAAGGGAATATAAAACAAAATTCATCCACACAAACTACAATATTCCACAGCTAAAGCTAAACCCTACCCCAACCATGCTAATCCTTTAAGAAACAGAAAAATTACTTGAAAGTATATTATAATTTCCTCAAACCAGCTTCAATTTCCAACATCCTATCTTTGTGAAGCAGGGTTTTGTGCAGTGACAGCAATGAACACAAGATAATGGAGTAGACTGGACATAAGCAACACACTTCAGAATGAATAGTTTACTATCACCTCCAAATAGGATCATCTAGTTGCAGGAAAACAAGCTCAGGGCTCCACTGATTCTACATATGGTGAGTTCTATAATTATTTTGTTACCTATCAATTACAATATAATAATTATAAAAGTAAAGTGCACAATAAATATGTTTGAATCATCTGAAACCATCCCCCACCCACCTTGGTTCGTGAAAAAATTGTCTTTCGCAAAACAGGTTGCTTGTGCCCCAAAGTTTGGGAACTGTTGCATGAAAGTATATTTGAATGTTTTGCTATATAAATACATTTATTCTTTGGATGAAGAAACAATATATTAAAATGTTCATGATCAAATCCCAAATACATTACTTACAATTTTTATACTATTACTCATTTTTTATAAATGACAGATAAAAAGTAAGTAAAAATGTTCTTAACTACTACTAGACCAGACATCTTTATTATCATTACTTTTTGTCTGTTTTTCTTAATTCTATATTCATATCTGAAAATTTCAAACTTTTGAAAAACATCAGTTAAGAGCAGAGAAATATAGTCCTGTTAATTAATCTTTAAATTAATTTATCCAGTAAATTATGATATTTGCATCACACATGTAAAAAGATACAGTGAATATTTAAACTCATAATGCACATCAAAAACATCACCAAAGAACAAAAAAACCCTCATACAACTTCAGTAGGCAAGAGGTGTCTATAGTCTTATGGAGAAAAAGTACTCAGATAAAAGATAGGATTCTAAGGGCCTAAATAGTAACTGAGAAAGTTGATATTCACAATTAAATATGGGGCGGGGAGCAAATGGATATGTATGTAAGGGAATAGATTTAAATTAATTATTCTGAAGGTCAAATGAAAGGTGGATAAAATCAAGGTGGCAAACCAGAGCAAGCAGGTTTAAGGTCTTTAAGGCATTATTAGATCAGAAACGCGGCCCGATTTCCTGAGATCAAAATTCCAGAATCAGAGATTTTTTTTTTTTTTAAACGCTCAATCTTA
Organism: Craseonycteris thonglongyai; assembly: GCA_004027555.1. Taxonomy (NCBI): domain Eukaryota; kingdom Metazoa; phylum Chordata; class Mammalia; order Chiroptera; family Craseonycteridae; genus Craseonycteris; species Craseonycteris thonglongyai. The sequence goes on from PVKE010042430.1 coordinate 10,991, forward strand.
ACAGTCTTTGCTCTGGCTTGTTTTGCTTTACTAAAACAGATTGGGGGGGGATAAATAAAAATATGGGACCTCAAATGCAGTTTAAAATTGATACAAAATGAGTTTATACATTTAATTACAAATATTACAAAGTATTTACAAAGTTTTAAGAAATTATATGTACAATAGTGACGTCTTAAACCAAATCTCACCTCATTTAAAAACAAGAATAATAGAGTCTGAACACTATATGCTTGCCTACACACTGTCATTCTTTAAAAAGAAAAAAATCATTCATACGCGGTTTATTAACAACAACAACATAATTTATGTTTTGCTTCTTACTTCTTAAATTTAATTTATTCAGCTTCTCCTCCAGAATTTTATTATATAATACTTTACTTTTCTTGAAAGTTTCTATAAAATACTCTTGTCATTCTTCTCATCATTATTTGCTCACTATGAAAACATGTAAATTTAAGTTAAAACTTTAAAAAATTCTTATGACCAAGCTCTAAGTGTTCATTTGGAGAGCCTTCTTGCATTCATTCATCATTATACTTATTAATAGTAACAATTAACAAAAACATATATGGTACAAATTTTAATTAATTTTAATTAAGCATAATAATTTAAAATTTTATTGGGAATGCAACTCAATTAATTGGATAGGACTGGTATTTTTCCCAGTTAGACCACTTATTCATGGATACATGTTATTTATTGTTATAAAGAGGCAATTTTCAATATCTGTTCTATTTCTATTTTTTATTGTAAAGTTATAACTTCTTAGAAAACTTTTCACATAAGGAGAGATGAGAATCATTTCAGCAATGTTAATAGATTGTTGAATTACCTTCTAATTAACTAGGTTTTTCTTACTTCAGTTTTTAAGTAAAGAAATAGGAAACACTTGCCCTGCAAAAAGAAACATTCCCCATATTTTAGTCAAGCACATTTTTAACACCGATACTAAGATACAACACCTTAGTTTGGTTGGGGGACTTTGAGAGTTATACATGTTTTTGTTTGTTTGTTTGTTTGTTTTTGTTTGTTTTCTATGGCTATAAGAGTTTTGAAAGAGAAGATGAAAAGGGAGAAGCAGACAGCTGAAATATTTGAGGCAAAAAAGAGAATACCTGGAATTTATTAACTAAATTATTTTAAAATTTTCTATGCTTGAACTTAGTTTAACGTACACTCACATTTACCCCCGGGGTTGTGCTTCTCCCAGTTTAAAGGCAACTGTAAAAACATAAGTGGCTTTCTCTTTGGGGAAGTAAATGGTTTTGTATATAAAAACAATAGCTCCCCTATGCCTATACCAGGATTTTGCCTTTAGTATTTTCATACGGAGGAATAGTTAAAGTGGTCTATTCTAAGACAGGACATTCAGTGATTCGTGTTTTCCTCATGGATGAAGTACATGACTGTTAAGAAATTCATGAACACCAAGCCACAACAATTGTTTCATTGATAACTTAATTTGCAGTTGCATTTCCTCATTTTTGACTTACTTTTTTCTCTGTCCCTACAACTTTTGTAAATTCTTTAGTATAAACTCATGGATAACCTTCTGTCAAAACCAAGATAGATTTTTAGCTGAGTTTTAAAATTTTTATTACTACATTAACTTTTTGTGTATTTCAAAATAATCTTATCCATTGTTATATTTTAAAGAAAGCTGTAGACGATGACCTCTCCAAATTATAGACCTGGATGTTAGCCTAAAGTCCAGACATGCTATATCTTTTCAACTCTTTAATTTATACTTATATATCTCACAAGTACTTTAAATTAAAATGTCAAAAATAATACTCAACATCTTATTAATCCAAACTTTCTTCTTTGTAAATTGCCTTTTTTGGTCAATTAATTGGGTTTTATTTATTTAATAAGTTAGCCAATCATTAATTTAATATTTATCATATATGTATTAAGCATTTCTGAGTATTGAGTGTTGTTACAATCCAAAATATGTGACATAAAAAAATAGATACTTTCATCACTTTCATGAAGTATATATTGGGCTGAAGTAGAAAGACATTAAAATGTTCACAGAAGTAAATGTAAAACTGCAATGTTGTTTTACATTTACATTGTTTAACCTTGAAGTTAAGGTATTTGAATTTATGTTCAGATATAGTAAGGAGACTAGACCTGATCTGGAGCAAATAAAGAAACGCTTTTTGGATAAAGTATTTTCATAAAGCAAAACATATAATAATAGAAAAGAGAATAGTACAGACTAAGGAAATAGTTTGTAGATATACTGTGGTACAATAAGATAATAATAGTAATTTAAAAATCTTTGGTGGTAGGCAAAATTCAAATATGTCTCCTGTATTAGTTTGTTAAGCCTGCTATAAGATAGTTCTGCAGACTGGGTGGCCTACATATCAGAGATTTATTTTCTCACAATTCCAGATGCTAGAAGTCTGAAATCAAGGTGTTAGCAGGATTGGTTGCTTCTTGAGGGCATGAGGGAAAGATCTGTTCAAGGTTTTTTTCCTTGACTTGTAGGTGGCCATCTTCATATTCACATGGTATTCTTCCAGGTATGTGTGTCTAGGTCCAATAGTCCTCTTTTTATAAGGACAGCAGTCATATTAAGTTAAGGGGTCACCCTACCTTAGTATGATCTCAGCTTAACTAATTTCATCTACAAGTACCCTATTTCCATGTACAGTAGCATTCTGCAGTACTGAGGATTAGGACTTCAACATATGAATTTTGGCAAGACACCATTCAACTCTTAATAGTCTTC
>PVKE010042431.1:0-13753 GCA_004027555.1 Craseonycteris thonglongyai
TAGCTGAACAAAATTAAAGTATTTTTTAAAATAGTCATTATGACTTTAATGATTTCAATTAAAAAACTAAAATGTTATTAAATATAAATAGTATTTCAATATATATTTTAAAATGCATATAATTCTTCTGGATTTATCTTTGTGGTTATTGATTTTTAATAAACTTCATGTTCAGTTAAACTAAAATTATTGTATAGCTCTCAGAACATAGTGATTAGGAAAGAGATCATAGAAACATCAAGAAAATTATACAGATATAAACTGAAAGACTTAGATATAGAAGTTCTTGTGAAAAATCCACTACATCTTTGTTTAAAGACCTAAGCTTCTGTTCAAGAGTGATTATCTATTTAAAAACTATAGTCACCAAGGGAAAACAAAATATGGCACTAAAAGAAAGCTGTTCTATGATATGTTTACTCTCCAACTATTGTTAGCAGACATTTTGCATACTATAATAAATAGTTCCTTTGAATACACCACACCAGCTCTAAATAAGCTAATTCCATAAGCTTTTTCTAATTTACTTCTCTTTAAATTTTTAAATAGATATCCAAATTTCTGTAATTTTAAAAAAAATTTAATACTTGGGTGCCCCTTGCTTTTAGCATGCATGGATATAAAATCTGCCTAATAATACAGTATTAACACAGGCTAACTATATTTCTTCTTTTTTTGTTCATTTTGTTTTTGTAGTCATCAAAGTATAAATGGAAAGGTTTGTCATTGTTAACCTTACTCAAAATTACACAGTTCTTATGCAAGTTTTTTAAATTTATGATTCAAAATTAGGTTTTATTTTATTAATAATTGATGAGTCTAAATTATTGTTATAAATGGTTTTGTTAATGCATCACCAATAAATACTTCTATTTTTTCTGTTTTATTTATTTAATTATTTATTAATATTTGCCACATTGGAACATATGTGACAGTAAACATACTTAAACTTTTATACTTATATACAAGTATATTTGGTGTTCTGAGAAATGGATTCCCAGAAATGGAATTGTTGGCACAGAATGTAAATGTATTTTTTAATTTTTGTAGAGGTTGCCAGATGGCTTTCTAGATATATATTTTTTTAACAATTCATATTTCTAGCCACAATGTAAGCGATTACTTTTTGTCTACATTCCTGCCGACAACAGATGTCATCATTCATTTTAATTTTGTCAATATATGTATAATGTGATATTTCATCTTTATTTTAATTTGCATATTTCTTACTAGCAGTGAATTTCAGCATCTTTTCAGTTGGATGTTGGTCATTTGAATTTGCTGTAATGTGACTTGCATTAACATATTTCTGTCTATTTTTCTGTTAGTGATTCCATACTGTTCTTGCCACACACTTTGTATGTAAATTTTTTAATTTATTTTTATTTATTTTTTGAGAGAAGATGAGAGAGAGAGAAAGAGAGATAAGGGGAGAGGACCTAGAGCAGTCTCTATAGTTGTATATTAGTTTTGACACGGTTTTATTTTACACAGGTGGAGGTGGGGCTACACAGGGCTAGAGCTGAACTGGGTTTGGGGGACTCCCACATGAGAGAAGAAAACCTTTGAGGCCATTCTGGTGGTTACCAGTTGCACTGCAGTTCAGCATATAAGTATACAGGAGCTGGGAACTAGAATCAAATCCTGGACCTCATGATTACAAGACATGCTCTCAACTGCTTAGCTATCTAGGCATCCCCTGTAAATTTTTTCTTAAATTATATTTTCTCTTAATCTTGCTCATTTAAGTTATGCTTTTTTCTTTAACAAAGAATAAAGTCTACATTTTAATTTATATATTTTCAGTCAAGAATATATTTTCTTTCCTAAGATAGTACGTGTATATTCAGAGATTTTTCTTTTTCTTATATTTGCAGGTTTTTTGTCTTACTTTCAAAACACCTACATTTTTCTGTCTTAAGGCAGGGATCCTCAACCCCTGGGTCACAGATTGGTGCCTGTTGGTGGTGTGTTAGGAACCAGGCTGTATTGCAGGAGGTGAGCTGCAGGCAAGCAGTGAAACTTCATCTGTATTTACAGCTGCTCTCCATCATTCATGTTATTGCATGAGCTCTGTCTCCTGTCAGATAAGTGTTGGCATTAGATTTTCACAGAAGTTTGAACCCTATTATGAACTGTACATGTGCTTCCTGCTTCCCCTCCACTTTGAGGAATAATTGGCTTCCACAAAATCAGTTCCTGGTGTTAAAAAGGATGGGGACCTCTATTCTAAGATATACTATACCCAGGTTTGTACCATTAAATTTATTAAAAATTGCTTCATGTTTCTTATACCATTTGCAGTTATTGTTACTTCTTAAACCATTTGGTAGAGTACTCTACTCCTGATGATAAAATTAAAAACTATATTTAATTAAAAATTTAGTTTTCCTAATAGTTAACTGACTTTTCCAAATATACATTTTATATTGACGGACTGATAGTAGCATTTGCTTCTCTTGAAATTGAAGTTTTTTAACTTAAAATTTTAAAATGCTGTGTATAGAGTTGTTTGTAGCATTACTATGCTTTTTGTCTGGAAAGTCAATAATGATATCCCCTTTATTATCCCTAGAATTTATAAGTTCTGAAATTTCTCCTTTCCTTTGTTAATCTTCTTAGCAGTTGGTAAACTCTATTAACTTCGAAAAACCAGTTTTCTGTTGTTGTTGTTTTTCTGTCATTGTTTTCTGTTTTTGTCTTTATTTTTTCTTCATGCTATTTACTTCGCATTTATTTTGCTTTGCTTCTTGTTTCTTAAGTGGAAACATAGATTGTTGATTTAACATTTTCACTAATGTAAGCATTTATTTAATAAAAATTTATCTCTGGACTCTGCTTGAGCTAATATTTATTTTAGTTGATGTTTTATTTGATTTATTTGTAACTTCCTTTTTGACTAATACATTATTAAGAAATGTGCCTTTTTCCTGTTATTGATTTATAGTTGGTAATTATAAATATAAACATTCTTGTTGAGTTAGTGTGCATTTACCTCATTTGTAAACATCCTGGAACATAACTTCTGGGTCATATTGTACGATTCTGTTCAGCTTTATAGGAAACTGTCAAATTGTCTTTCAAAGTCGCTGTGCCATTTTTTGTTCCCAGCAGCAATATTTCAAAGTTCCTGTTGCTCCATACGCTCCTCAGTATTTGGTGGTGTCAGTATTTTGGATTTTAACTATTTCAATAAGAGTATAGTGGTATCTTGTTTTAACTTGCAATTCCTTAATCACATATAATACTGAGTATGTTTTCATATACTCATTTGCAATTAGTTTATTTTCTTTAACGAGCTGTCAGTTTGATATTTTGCTCATTTTCAAATTGATTATATATATATATATATATATATATATATATATATATATATATATATTAGTACCAGTCCTTTACCAGACATACATTTTTCAATTATTTCCTTCCCATCTGTGGCTTATTGTTTTATTATCCAGGCAAAATCTTTTGGAGAGAAAAATATTTTAATTTTAATAAAATCTAACTTGTCTTTTTGAATTTTAAAAAGGTCAGTCTTCTTCTTCTTTTAATATTTATTTTATTGTTTTTGACAGAGAGAGAGAGAGAGACAGAGAGAGGCAGAGAGAAGTGGGAGGGCCCAGAGCAGTCTCTATAGTTGAACAGCATCAGTTTTTCACATGGTTTCATTCCACACAGGGGGGCAGGAGCTGCACAGGGTAGGAGCTGGGCTGGAGGCCTCCCACATGGGAGGCATGCCCCCTTTTGAACCAGGGGCCAAACCAGGAGGCAAGAACCAAACTGGAGGTCTCCTGCATGGGAAGCACACCCCAGTTCAGCATATGAGTCTACATAGGCCAGAGCCAGGATTCGATCCTCAGTCCCTGGGGCTGCAAAGCAAGTGCTTAACCCGCTGAACCATCCTGGCTTCCCTAATAGATCAGTCTTTTTATGTTTTATTTAAAAAGTCATCCTCATACCTAAGATCACCTAGATTTTCTTTTATGTGATAGTCTAGAATTTTTTATAGTTTTGAGCTTTACAAAATTGTGGCAATTTTTGTGAATTGTATAATGTGTCCAGATTTATTACTTTGCCTTTATTCATAGTTGCAACAACATTTCAGATAGACTATCTTTATTCCATTTGATTGTCTTTGCTCCTGTCTCAAAGATAAGTTTACAGTGTTTGTGGTTCTCTTTTCTGTGCCATTCATCTATTAATTATTTTTCTGCCCATATCATCCTCTCTGCATTATTGTAGATTGAAGTTACATAGTGTCAGTTCTCCAACTTTGATTTTTTTAATATCATGATAGTTGTTTGGATCTTTTGTCTTTAATATATACTTTTAAATTACTTTGTAGATATCCACAAAGTAACTTGCTCAGATTTGAATTAGCCCTTCAGTCTTTACCCTGATATGGCTCTTGGGGGTCAAGTTCGTAAGCCTTCAAAAACATTTTTAACTCCCAAGTCTACATTGAGCCTTTGGCAACTCATCAATTACAGCTTCAAGTGTTTTTAACCCTACTCGCTTCTGCTGTGGGTATCTGCTCTTAAGCTGTGATTCTCTGTGTCTGCCTATTTTTGTAGTTTGTAGAGCAGCACTTTGTCTTGGTACCTTAGTTATCTCATGAGTTTTCACTTCCTTTAGTTTTTTTCTTCTAAAGGTGAAAGTGATGGTTTTCAAGCTTAATAAATGTCGAAATGAAAACTAGCAGTTTCACATGACTATGTGTTTCTACCTATCAGAAACACAATTAATACAAAGTAAATAATTCTGGTGTAAATAAATATATACAACAATAATTACGTAATATTTAATAGTTAAATATTAATATTTAACTATTAAATATTATAAATATCAGAGTCTAAAATTTTTACAATGTGACAGAATCATGTGAGGGAGAATTTTTTAAAGACATATTTTTAAAATTTATACAGGACTTATTAAAATCAGTTTAATTTTAGCCCCAATCAGCATAGAAAATGGATGAATGTTCTGTCTTTTAGTTCCTACAGTGGAAATGAAGTGCTTCAGGTATAATGTCTTAGATATCCCTACGATAAAACATAAAAGAGAAAGTATATTTTTGTTACAATGATATCTTATACTTGGTTCAGATATTTTAGAGCACATCAAATGTTAGAGCTTTTTAAGTTTCGACTAACCGAAGTTAATTTACATTAGCTTTATGTTCTTGTAGGAGAGAGCACTTATTTGTGACCAAGGAATCCATTTATTACTGATTTTACCATTGATTTACTGTGTGTTCCTGAGCAAGACAATTAACTTCTTTTTTACTCTATTTCTTAATTTATAAGGTGCAGGTGCCACTATTAGGCAGAAATAGTGGAATAAATTTTAAATTTCCAATGAAGAAGAGACTAAGGGACAGAGGGTACAATATGATGAAAATCTTGTCAGCTATTTTAAAATGCTAACATTCAAATTCAATGGAAGCTACTTAACTAGATTTCTCCAACTATACAATGCTGAAAAAAGCAAATGCTAGACAAACTAAAAAAGTAAAATATCTAATTCTTACTCCCCAAAAAGGAAGAAATGTAACTTTACATATGAATGGAATAATGTCTCACCAACATTATCTCACTTCCACAGAATAGTAAGGACCAAATATAATGCCAATCAGGGCAAAAACTGGGTTTGAAATATATTTTTTTCTTTCTAATTATAGAAAGCTTGAAAAAAACTCTGCACTTTGGGTTTATGTCAATATGCATACAATAATTTATTGATTGAATCACTTATAATTTGTACAGCTCACTTTACATAAACATCAATTAAATATATTATTTCACTTCTTTGAATCACTTGCCTTGTACCTTTGCAAAGTCTTGATATATAGAAAATAACTTTAATTTACCAATTTATTACTGCTCTGTGGTATCTTATCTTGCCCCAAATTGCCTTTGTTTATAATTTATCTTTTATAAATGAAAATATTTTTATACATTTTTTGAGACCAACACACAGCTTATTCATTTCGTGCAATATTTATTTACATTCCTTTCTTTGAGTGAAATATACCAAATACTCTTTGCTATGTAATTATAACTAACTTGATTCTTCTATTCATGACCAAGGAATGCATTTAGCTATTCTGTTAATGCAATAATGCAATATTGTAGTTGGTTCATATGTATAGTTTCTTTAATGGAATTTATAAAAATGATTGCAGACTGGCAATATTCTGTTTTTACCCTACAACCTCTTGAATTAATGACTCATATGCAAAGTTTCTGGTAAAGTACACTAACTAACACATATAGTAAGGTAAAACATCACTAATATGAGGGATATATTTGTCATACCTGTCTCTAATTGTCATAAAAAATAGAATCTCTTCATATTTTATCCTTAGAATCAAAATCAGTGTCTCACACATAGTATATGTTCAATAAGTATTATTAAAACTAGAAATATAATTTATATTTTAAAGATTTATTCTATTTTTTTTTCACAGAGACAGAGAGACGCAGAGACAGAGAGAAGGGTGAGGACTCAGAGCAGTCTCCACAGTTATATATCACCAGTTTTCAACATGGTTTCATTCCACACATGTGGGTGGGGGCCAAGAAGAGTGAGAACTGAGCTGAGGGCCTCACACATGGGAGGCATGCTCCAGTTCAGCACATGGGTCTGCACGGGCGAGGGCCAAGATTCGATGCTAGGTCCCCAGAACTGCAAAGCAAGCACTTAGGCCACTGAGCCATCCCATTTTCCCTGATTTATATTTTTAAAACTGTTATTAGAGTCATCAAATATATTATAGTTTTTATCTAACTAATCTTAACTAATAAAATATATTTATTTATAGAGAGATATTGAATATACTACCTATCTATGCATGGTTATGTGGAATTAAAATTCTAATTTGGGGAAGCCGGAATGGCTCAGTGGGTTAAGCGCTCATTTTGCAGCGCCAGGGACCAGGGATCAAATACCAACCCCGGCCCATGGGGAACCATATGCTGAACTGGGAGCTCCCCCAGTTTAGTTCTCTCTCTGTCTCTGTCTCTGTATCTCTCTCTCTCTCCCTGTCAAAAATAAATAAATAAATAAAAATATATGAAAATTCTAATTAACTTTCAATTATTTATTCATTAAAAGAATTACATATATTTATTTAGGTATTTAACAACATTTTATATTATTTTATTTTATAATCAAAGAACCATGAGGGAAAGCTGGGATGGCTCAGCAGTTTAAGTGCTTGCTTTGCAAAAAAAAACAACAACAAAAAAAACCATGAAATGTGTCTCTTCCTCAACTAATTTCTAAATTTTTATTATTTAAAACTATAATATGGTAGAAAATGCTCTATATATGAAAGAAAAAAGTACAAGGCAATAAAAATTAGTAAAATCTTCATGTTTGTAACAATATTGAGGGTATTATGCTAAGTGAAATAAGTCACACTGAGAAGAACAAATACAGTATGATTTAACATATATAAAGAACAAATATGAGCAAATAAAACAGAAATAAACTCTCACCAGATATAAAATACAGTATGGAAATACAGTCAATAATGATGTAAAAACTATGTGTGGTTCAGATAGGCACTAGACTTATTGGGGGATCATATCTATATCTATCTATCTATATAGATAAATGTAGATATAGATATAGATATAACCACTTCTATTTACGAATTGTTAACCAGAACCTCAGACTCATGAGGTTATCTGCAAATTATCCAACTTATCTTTAAGCATGATCGTTGAGGGTGATAAATAAAAGGGTGACAAAACCTTGTGGAATTAAAGAAATATTATACAGTTAAGTGAGTTCTATATCGCTGGATAGATAAGTTGGAATACCATAGGCAAGACAAAAAAAAAAAAAAAAAAAAAAAAAAAAAAAAAAAAAAAAAAAAAAAAAAAAAAAAAAAAAAAAAAAAAAAAAAAAGCTTTTCTTAGCCCCTGTGTGTTCTGTGGCCTTTCAACAGAGAAATGTCTCTACTAATACCCAAAATAAAAATACTACCTGTGGTATTCCAAGATATCTATTCAGTGATTGGTGAATTCATTTTACTGGACAGTAATTAATAAATTCCAAAAGTATTGGTTTTAAATATAGAAGAAGAATGAAGCAACCATATATTAATATTGCTAGTGTATAACTATTTAGGTGAAAGCAAATAATTGTGACCATTTAGAAACTGGTGCACTAAAGAGAGTTCGGTGTAGAGCTATTACAGTAAAAATGCCCTTGGATTTGTTCAAACTGATTTTATTGTTAGAGACTTCAGTGGAGTAGTTGCTAATTGCTTATAGAACTTGGACAAATCTATATCTTTGATTATTAGGTTTTGGAGTATGGTAAAAATTATGAAGTATGGTAAAAATTATTATTATTTCTCTTGAATTGTCTATAACTGGTCTAAGATCAGTTTTAAGAGGATATTGAGAAAATTTGAGGAATAATGTAAATGCAACAATTTAGGCTCTATGCTACAACTCTTCTAACCATGTCAAAAATAAATTTTGCTTGTAATAGATTCAAACAACACATCTAATTTTTTATTATCTATCTATCATCTATCTATCTATCTATCTATCTATCTATCTATCTATCTATCTATCTATCTATCTATATGTGCAAGTATATTAATTTATAGGCCAGTTGTAATTTAATCATGCATGTAAAAGAATCTTGATCTATGAAAATGGAGTATTTTTAATATGGCATCTCCATTGCAAAGATGATTTCTACCTATTTGAATTTTAGAAAATGCACCAAAAAGAATGGAGTAGTGTTCTAATTATAATAATTCTAATGCAAAAGTTAGACTTTGGAGGATGGAAATGGACTTAACCGTTGTTAGAAATGTCCTCTACTGAGCCTTTTAGAACTTTTAGGAATCTGGTGTTCTGTGCTAGTGAAGTAGGTGAAAGATATAGAAGCTGCTTTGTTTTTCATTTAATCTATTGATGATAACCCTTGGGTTTTAAGAAGATGACAAGAAATCAGGAAGTATTGTTCATCTTATAGCAGCATAATTTAATAATATTTTTAATAGTTGGCTTCTTGTCTCTTAGCAAATATAGGATAGTGGTTCTCCTGGTGGCCCTTTTACTTGAATATTATAAGAAATCCCAATCAATAATTCACAATATTTAGGTAAGAGAAAACCTCCCTGTATTCTATTTATTTGCAGGCCAATTATGTTTATCTGGTAAGTCACCTATTGTTCCAATTTCTAGTTTATTTAATTTCCACTACTTTTAAAAAATGTTTAGCCATGTGTTTCAAATATTGATTTTTCATTTTAGTTCTTTCCATACTGAAGAACTATTTCATGTCAGAGATATTTACTAAAATTGAGAGAAGCTTCCTTTCTTTTAACTGTTGAGATTTTCTCATAATATTTTTGAAATATTTCTGGTCATATTTTAGTCATCTATTCATTTTTCTTTATGTCATTTACAACTGAAAATATCTGCTCTGTCTACTCTTAATGAAAAGGTTTCTGAAATAGCTTTATACAGCACATCATAGTTTTCAAGAACACTTATTTGAAAAATAAACAAGTATAGCTTTTGCCCTCTGCTGCTTTTAACTTTTCCCTCTAAGGCACTAATGATTAAGTGAACTATTTGATTAAATAAGCATTAAAAAATTCTTAATGCAGAAGTCAGTTTTGTCTATCTTCCTGAAGTTTAACAAAATCTTTAATTATAGGCCTTGATTTATCTTTAGATTAGGATAAGTCATGGTCAATAATTAAATGCAATTTGTATAGACCCAACTTTGGTTCAGAAATCTTAATAGAAGATGTGCAGTAAGCTTATTTTTTCCCTTAGAAAAAAATTAATTGAAATATAGCTAGCTCACTTCCCGGGACCAGGAAAAAGGACAGAAAAGAATAAAAAAGATTTAAGAGGGTGGCTAAAGAAAAAAAATAATAATAATGGAGAAAGGCAGAGTTTAAGACATGTAGGTTTAAAATTGTTTGACTGTGGAAAGCTGGGATGGCTCAGTGGGTTAAACGCTCACTTTGCAGCCCTGGGGACTGAAGATTGATTCCCCGCTGCAGCTCATGCGGACCCATATGCTGAACTGGGGAGTGCCCCAGTTCAGTTCTCACCGGGGTAAGACCCCGGCCCAGTTCCTGCCCTGTGCAGCCCGGCGCCCACCTATGGAATGAAACTACGGTATGTGGAAAAACCAATGATGTGCAACTATGGAGACTGTTTTGGGTCCTCCCCCTTCTCTCTGTCTCTGTCTATGTATTTCTCTCTGTCAAAACAATAAAAATAATTTTTTTTAATTGAATGTGAGTTAGTTTTTGAATTTTGTTACAATTTTTAAAATAGAATATTATCAAAGAGTACAAAAGAGGAGATATCTTTAATTTTGAGGCCTGTTATAAGGTCTGAGGAAAAAAGGGAAGGTATAAGAGGGTAAAGAATGTCAGATTTTAGTGATGGAATGAGCTTTAACTTTTGATGATGAGCACACAATACAGTATATAAATGATATATTATAGAATTGTACACTTGAAATATGTATAATTTTATTAATTATGTCACCTCAATAAATTAAAAAAAAAAAAACTAAGCTGATGTGAGAGAAAGAAAATCTACAACCAAGCCCTCAACATACTGCTTCATTAGAAGGAAAAATAAAATCTCCTGAAACCACATATTCTTCCATTTTTTTACAAGAAATTCAACTATGTTACAATTAATGAGACCACCTTGCTGTATGTGGTCTGTCATTGGCAGAAACATCTGTACCTGGCAAATGACTGTAGTGATTTCTCCAATCTAGTGATCTATTGAATTTATAAGAAGACCTATTTTCCCATAAATTCTAGAATAAAAAATAAATTAGTAATCAAAATCTCAATGAAATAGGAGCTCAAATTGTTGATCAAAAATCTATCTGGCAGCAAATCTGAACTATCAGGACAAAACAGAACCTGTGGGCATCATATTTTTTTTTTTCACTGAAAAGAAAACTGCACAGAGAAGATCTTCAAAACAGAAAAGCAAAACAACAACAACAACAAAAAGCATAATGTTGGTGAATGTCTAAACTGCTGATGTGCTAGTATCTTAAATATAAAGCAGAATCTGTCCCACATTTATTTAGGTAAAAGTATGCTTGTAAATCAATCACTTTGAGCAAAGCAGATCGTGCTGATGTTTGGTAGGGTTTGGAGAAGCATGAATGAAGTTCACTAATTGGCAGACTTTCAGAAATAAAAGTGGCTAGCAATGGTTGATCTTTTATCTGTAGAAATATGTGCAATGGACTGTTACTGTTGCTTATTGGCTGACTTCCAGAAGCATTTACTAAAGTAAAATTGTCAGTGATTTATGAAATTAATATAACCTAGTTCCAGCAGTAATATTATATCTTGGCCAGGGAAAAATTGTTCTTTTCCTGAAACACTAGGATTTTTTATTATCACATCAAATAGGATATAGATATTTCATTGTTCAACAACTTTATTTGATAACAAATGTCCTGGCTGCTTTAATATTATCTGACACATAGTACATCCTGTATCCTGTCTGTGGATGACAAGCTCTTGCAGTATTATAGACTTAATTGAAAAACTAGAAAGACTATAATATAGTTAACTATTAACTATAATAATTAGCAATATTTTATTATAATTTTATTGTTTTATTGTTTTTATCCTATTTCAAAGAAATTTAATCTAACAAGTGTGTCACATATAACCATGATTCACATTAAAATAAAGTTGCATTATTTCTGTTTTGTTCTATGGATTCAAATAGGACTATTTTAATGAAGTTTAAAACAATGACAACAACAACGAACTTCTGCCCTTGGTAAATATTTCTGATTATATTTAACAACACTATGAAGTAACAGTAATATTATACAACTATTTGTACTGGCAATTTTTTTTTAGTTAATAATATGTTTCAAGTTTTGTGGGCATCATGCATCACAATTAATATTGATACTAATCTTACAGGATAAACAGAAAATGGAATAATGGAACTAGCAAGTCTTTTATTTAAAAGGAGATCTATGCTGAACTGGGGAGTTCCCCCAGTTCAGTTCTCTCTCTGTCTCTGTCTCTGTATCTCTCTCTCTCTCTGTCAATAAAATAAAAAATATATATATATTTTAAAAGAAGATCTACTAAATTGGAAATGTGAATGACATTTTAAGAATTTTAATTAAAGTGAAATTGTGATAAAATCACTTTTATTTAAATAATCTTTAATTAATATCATGCTGTAATTAATTTCCTTGATGTACATAAAAACAAGAAAAATAATGGCTAAAAGCCAGATTATTAAGCCAATCATCAATACAATTTCTAATCTGGATGATAGGTTATAAATAAAATAAAATTCAAAGGATTTCTGCATTTGGGAATGGGTGGGTAATTTTTTGAGGCTAAGATTCTCACAAAAAATACAAAAACCTGGACATAAAATAAATAACTTTCTTCCCTTTTAAGGTTATGTTATTTTGAATTTTTCTTTCACATTGTCTGTAATTATATTTTTAATAAAAGAAATATACTATGAAATATGAATTATTGGTTAATGGAAAAAGCAAAATAGAACAAATGCATAAGAGCTCCAAATATTGAAAATGTCAATCATGCAAGTTAAAATTATGATTAAAATAATAAGCATTTAAATGACATAATAGACAGTAAGTCCAAAAAATTGAAACTAAATAATAAAAACAAATAAAAATTATATAACTGAAAATAGAAATAATTAAAAGTAAAATAGTGACTGAATGGCCTTATGGGCAAATGAGACAAAGTTGAAGAGCTAATTGATGAAATACCTTATATTTCAAAAGGAAGGATCTAGATACCAGCCCAAAAGAGTGAAAATCTAGAAAATACAGATGGAAAATATAGAAAAAAATAATGAAAGCATTCAAAACATAGTGAAATATCTAATACATATGATTTAAATACCAGAAGGGTAGAAATAATGAGGTAGAAATCACAAACGAAGAGAGAATGGTTGATATTATTCTAAAGTGAGTAACCACAATAAGTTACAGTTTCAAGACACAGTACACACCCAAGAGAAAAAAAGAAGAAAAACATGACCAGGCAGAAACTAAAAAATTGTAAAAACTAAAGAAAAAGATACTCTACGTGGTAGACAAGAGTTAAAAAATAAAAATAAAAAAAGGAAGCTGGATGGCTCAGTGGATTAAGCGCTCACTTTGCAGCCCTGGAGACCGAGGATTAAACCCCGGCCCCAGCCTGTGTGGACCCATATGCTGAACTGGGGAGTGCCCCCAGTTCAGTTCTCACCGGGGTGAAGAACCCGGCCCAGTTCCTGCCCTGTGCAGCCCCACCCTCACCTATGGAATAAAACTATGTGGAAAAACGAATAATATGCAATTATGGAGACTGTTCTGGGCCCTCCCCCCTTCTCGCTCTCTCTGTCTCTGTATCTCTCTGTCAAAACCAATAAAAATAAACCTTTAAATAAATATAAATAAATAAATAAAAAGGATATATGCTGCTGGGTATAAAGCAAGAGTCTACAATAATAATAATATAGGGGAAAGCTGGGACGGCTCAGCAGGTTAAGCGCTCACTTTGAGGCTCCAGGGACTAAGGATCAAATCCCAGCCTAGGCCCATGCGGACCCACATGCTGAACTGGGGTATGCCCCCAGTTCAGTTCTTGCAGGGACCTATGTGAAAGGCTCCTGGCCCAGTTCCTGCCCAGTGCAGCCCTGTGCCCACCTGTGGAGTAAATCTATATGGAAAA
>PVKE010042432.1:0-13755 GCA_004027555.1 Craseonycteris thonglongyai
TAGGGCTCTTTCATTTCTCTTGATTTTCCTTTCCCTTTCTTCTTCCCTCTGTGACATTTCCATGTTTGTATCTTCAATTTCACTCATCCTTTCCTCTAGCTGGTCAGCCCTGTTTCCTATGCTGGTCAGTTCTTTTTTCAGCTCTCCCATGATGCCTTTCATTTCAAGTAGTTCCTTTTGGTTCTGCTCTAGCTTCTCAGTTTTGTTGGTAAAGTACTCATTTTGCTCAGAAAATTTCTTGTTGAGGTCATTTAACTGTGTCTGGGTACTTTGTCAGCATTGAGTGAGCTCTCTGAGTGTCTTGATTAATGCAGCCCTGAATTACATTTCACTTAGATTTGATTCCAAGTGTGCAAGGTCCTTTACTAAAGACTGCCCCTGATCTTCTGGAGGGGCTTTGGATTCTGAGGTGTGCATTGTGTTTGATGTGGTTCTTTTTGTTTTACGCATGAGTCTGTTTTCCCTCTGGGGGTTTGCCTATCAGATGGGCTTCTCTTTAGTTTTTCTTTTTGGCTCAGTTGTGGGAGAAGGAGATTTTGGGAGAGGGTTGGGGGAAGCAGACAGCTTCTGTGTCCTGGGGCACTTCAGGTTGGTGTCTTAGCTGTTAGATAGCAGGGTAGCAAAGGTGTGGCCAGGGGTGGGGGCATGTGAGTAGGAGTTAGGGTGGGCCTGAGACACAATAGCAGATTCTTCTTTCAGCAGGGGGGCTGGTGGTTCAGTGCGGGTGGGGCGCAGGAGCTCCCGTCTTTCTCTCCTCCGCCTGGCTGTCCCTTATTCAATCGTATCTGTAAGCCATGCCCGCAGGGCAGTGCTTGGATGGGCTGGGGCTTGGCAGAGGCCCTGGTCGGCCGCGCAGTCTCTCGCGCAGGCAATGACACCGCAGCAACCCGATTGGCAGCCCAGTTGCACGCGCGGGCTGCAGTGCCTCAGAGGCCCGGTGGGCGGGACGCCAAAAGCCCAGTTGCGTGCTTGTGAGCAGGCAGTAGTGCCGCAGTGTCCCGGTGGGCAGGGCGCCGAAAGCCGGTCTTGTGCACAGGCAGCGGTGCTGCGGCAGCCTGGTGAGCAGGGCACCAAAAGCCCAGTAGCTAGCTGGCAAGCAGGCAGCGGTGCTGTGGTGGCCCGGTGGGCGGGGCGCCGAAAGCCCAGGTGCGTGCACGCAGCGATGCGCAGTGGCCCAGTCGGCGGGGCACCAAAAGCCCAGTTGCGTGCTTGTGCGCTGGCAGCGGTGCCGCAGCGGCCTGGTGAGCGGGGCAACAAAAGCCCAATTGCGCGCTGGCAAGCAAGCAGCGGTGTCGCGGCGGCCCGGTGGGTGGGGCGCCAAAAGCCCAGTTGCACGCTGGCAGTGGCCTGGTGGGCGGAGCGCTGAAAGCCCGGGTGCATGCACTTAGCGTAGCCGCAGCGGCCCGGTGGGCAGGGCGCCGGAAGCCCTGTGCGCACAGGCCGTAGCTCGGGCGGCAGCCGCTCTATGCTCCCGGCTCTGTTGAGACCGCAGGATTCACTCCAAGCATGCCTAATGCAGCTATGCCCACTCAATCACCAGCCCTCACTCCAAGAGCCCTGTCTTCAGAAGGCGCTCCCTCACAGTCAATCTCCTCCGTAAATCAGGGGTGCTGAGCTGTTATGGGCTGGTGCCCTGCTCTCACCCCGCCTGCCGGGAAGTGCAGCCACCCTCCTCCACAGTCCCTGTTTCACTTTAGGCTCTGTGATCTGATTAGGGCACTGTGTGCTGTCCCTTGAGTTTGGATGTTAAATTGTCCACAGTCTTATGGGGATTCCACACTCCGTAGGTCTCGGCTTCCAGCCCACCCTCGATCCAGCTCCACTTTGACCGTAGTCCCCCAATACCCCTTTGTCTTTGCCAGCCCCGGGCCGCACTTCGAGTCTCTGTCCCCGAACCGCTGCTTCCCCTTCCCTCTCCTGCTCTCCCCTTTTTTCTCTAACCTTTATGTGTTGTTTTGTGTTGTGTGGTTCTCTTAGTTGAGGTTTCTTCTCAGGGTTTCCCCTGTGGATTCCCCTCTGTTCACAAGGCCCTTCCCAGGCAGTATTGGTGTTCTCCTCTCATGCCGCCATCTTTGATCTCCCAAAGTATTTCTAATATTTTATTAATTATTAAACATACAAAGGGCACAATTTGGCCCTCCTTTGGCCAAGCTCTTTTCTTCTTTGTGAGAAGTCCATATGCAAAAAGACATGCCTATCCAGAGCTCATAATACCCTTTAGACCATGCTGTGAGCATTTGAGTCCCTAGAACTTCCCACTTGATCGGTCCTCTTCCCTTGATCTGTCCTACATAAGGTGAATGAGTGTGCTGCCTGTATGTGCAGGGTGGCCACATGGAAACTATTTGCCAAGACTGAACAGAGCTTAGACATGCAAGTCTCATATGTAAACATGAGGGAAAAGAATGGGGGTAGGGAATGAAGAGGGCTGCTAAAGACCTCAACTTGTACTGTTGACCCAGGTCTCTAAATGTCAGTGGTAGGTTTGCTTGTGTATAATCCATTTTGGAAACCACTGGTCTTGTTAAGATATGATGATGGTTTGAATTAGGATAGTAAATGCTAGAGGCAATGAGAAATGTCAAATTAGTATTGAACTGACAGGGAGGGCTGATGCTTAAATGTAAATATGAAGAAGTGTTAAATGCTTATTTTTTTCCTTGAATATCTGGATAAATGGTAGTGCCCTTTACCAAGATAGAAAATAATGAGTATTTTGGGTCATGCTAAGTTTGACATGCTTGGATATCAGTTCATGTAGGCATCTGGATATGTATCTGTGCAGCTCAGTGGAAAGGTTGGTACTAGATTAAGAATTTGGGAATTTCAATTAAGATCCTATTGGTGGAAAGTTATATAATGTGCAACTGAAAGTAGCTTTTATAATGAAGGTATTTATTTCTCTACTTGGCAAGAATTTCAGTTGGCTTAGCAGCTGAACAGTTATATCAAATGCATTTAACAAAATTTATTTTCAAAAATAATAAACTCATGAGTAGGTTTGTTTATCACAATGGAATGCATTAGCAATTCTGAAACTACTTGATATGTATTCTAAGAATGAACAAATAAGTCAATATATTATGACAATGGGAACCAAGTTTCTCACTGTCAGAAAGGGAGTTACAGATGTATATAGAAGGAAGGTTAGAATGAACCCTGTGGTGTTGGATTGGAATTGGATATGAACTGGGTTTGTTTTTTTTTCAGATAGAGAGATAAGCAGGCAGACAGATATGTGTGCATATGTATAAATTTTCTAGCTTTGTCAGCAGAGATAGCGTAAAAGCAATGAGTATACCTATTACCTAGGTCTGGTTTCTAAATATTCTCCTTTAAAAACAACCAGTTTCCTGGAGCGATCGCAAATTCCAAGGCTAGTACTAGAAAAGTACAAGATGAGCCTTAAATACCTTACTGTACCAAAAATTAAGGAGATACTCAAAGAATGATTTAGACATGTCAAAAAGACTCAAGGAGCTAATTTGAAGGGGCTCCTACTGGCCAAGTCTAGGACACTTTAAGTTAAAACTTATAAACAGGATATATAGTACTCATATCCCAGAATCACCCAATTCACCACTCAGAGGCAACTATCAGACAAGGGTTCCATCAAGACACTAGAATTCTCAATTTCTCCCTTGTCTTTCACCTTCCAAATCTTGTGCAAGTGTCTCTCTGGTGCTCTAATTAAGCACCATATGCAAAAGAGGATTCTAAGAAATGTAGCTAGCTAACAACTTCTCCTATGGAGAGCATAGTATGGGGTAGCAGTGATGTCAGATTGTCAACAGACAATCCAGCTCACATATGTTCCCTGTTTCTTGAGTTTCTTTCCAAAGGCATATATAAACACTTAAATATTCATTTAAATATATACCTATATATTTATTCTTAATGGCAGCATTTGATGACATGCTGTTCTACTTTGATTTTTTATTTATATGTTAACAACTGTTTTATTTCTATAGAATTAATACCATTATTTTCAGTGGGTGCATATTACATTATTAAATGGCTGTACCATAATTTACCTAATTTATTCCCTATTAATGGAAATTTAAGTTGTTCCCAACTTTTTGCTATTACAATTAATAATGCCATGAAGACCCTTGTTCATACATCATTTCAACTTATGCAAATATGTCTTCAGGATAAATATCCAAAAGGAAAAGTGTTGGGCTAAATGTAATGTTTATTTTAAATGTTTATAACTATTGTTGAATCCACTCCTTTAGGGCTGTAACAGTTTATACTCTCACTGTCAAAGAAAGTATAGAAGTGTGTCCTCATACCTTTACAGAGTGTTAGGAAACTTATGAACATGGTAAATACCTTTGCATGTGTTCAAATCTTCTTTTCTGCCTCTCAATATCTTTTAAATATTTTACATGGAGATTGCATATTTCTTATACATTTATTTCTGAGGGTTTTATTGGTTTTTATTTTTATCTTTATTTTAAAATTTTTTTTTTTATTTCAAGTAGCAACAAAGAGCAGAGAGTAATAAAAATGAGTTCAGAAAGATAATGGGGCAGGCCATATCATGCAAAATTTTGCAGGCCATAATAAGAAATTTGGATTTTACTCTAAATGAGATGAGAAATCATTGGAGGATTTTGAACAAAGAAATTAGATGATATGACTTACATTTTAGCAGGATCATTCTGGCTGCTGTGCTAAGAATATGCTGACACGTGCAAAGGGAGAAGCATGGGCACCAGTTAGAAGGCTATTGCAATGATCCAAGCAAAAGTTAATGGTATTCTAGACCAGGGTGGTAGTAGTTGGTATGGTGAAATGTGATCAAATTCTGGATATATTTTAATTAGAAGGTAGAGCTGTTAGAACTTTCTGATGAACAAGCTATGGAGTAAGAGAGAAAAGCCGGAGTTCAGAGTTTGGCCTGAGCAACTTGGAGAAATGAAGTTATCATTTACTGACATGAATAGGACTATTGGAGGTTTGGAGTTAATAACAGAAATGTAGATTTCAACATTTTAACTTATGGATCTGTTTGGAGGGTTGGCTTTATCCGTTCTAAAATTCATGTGAGAGATCTAAACTGGAGTTTCAAAGATCAGATTCTAAGCATTGCCTGAATAAGCCAACAAGCAAGTGAGTTTAAAAAGAAAA
This sequence comes from Craseonycteris thonglongyai, assembly GCA_004027555.1. Classification (NCBI taxonomy): domain Eukaryota; kingdom Metazoa; phylum Chordata; class Mammalia; order Chiroptera; family Craseonycteridae; genus Craseonycteris; species Craseonycteris thonglongyai. The sequence goes on from PVKE010042432.1 coordinate 5,137, forward strand.
AAGAAGATACCCATGGACAGTATGGTGAGTCACTGACATTTAAAATTCACAGAGATGTGGGAGACTAGCAGATGAGGCTGAGGAAGAGTAACCAAAGAAGTAAAGAAAAGATCAGGTGAGTGTGTGATCCTAAAACCCAAGTGGAAAAAGTAGTTGGAGGAGGATAGTGATCAAACCCAGTTCTGCAGACCTAGCTGTGGAGGTTCCTGGGACTGGATTGATCCCTGACTGTAGTTGAAAGGGCTGGAGCTGACTATAGGGCTGTTTCAGGATTTTGAGATGGAGATGTATCTCTCTCACCATGTCCCTCTTCCAGCAGAACTGCTCCCTGACTGACTGGAACCAAATATAGGGCCCTTTCAGGATCTCTTGGTGTGCAGGTAGGACTGTCTCCCATTGGTTCCTTGAGCCAGCAGTACTACTCATGGATTGTTGCTGGCAGAGGCTGGAGCCAAGAGTAAGGAGGCCCTTTCAGGATCTCTGGGAGTGGAGAAGGAAATGTCTTCTACTGGAAAGACTGACTGTGATGAAGGTGAAGCAGCATATAGGGCCCTTTCAAGATCTATGGGGGACAGATGGAAGTTTCCTGTACTTGGTTCCTGTGCCAGTGGGCCCACTGTGTCTGGAAGGATCCTGCAGATGAATATAGGGCCCTTTTAGGATATCTGGGGTCATAGGTGAGACTATCTCCTGTAGAATCTGGGTACCAGCAAGACTTCACATACTGTGGCTGTGAAAGCCTGAAGGCCACTTAGAGGACCTTTTCAAATTCTACAATATGAGTTTGGTGGGCTTACTGCCAAGGACTCCTGGACCATGGCCAAGAGGGGCTAGAACTCATTTACAGGCCACTTGAGAGTCTGCAGCTGGGACAAGGTCTGTATGCCTATTACCTCATATGCAGGTGGATGTGAGTCCTCCTAGTGCATGTGGTACTAGTGACAGAATGAAAGACAAATGAAAGTGTAGTCAAGTTCTCAGGGGTACAGTGCTGTTTCTGGATCTGTAGCCAGGAACATGGTGGCAAGTCAGCTGCTTATGTATTAACCTGCCTTCTCAAAAAGACTCCTCAGTCTTGAACTACACCAGAGTTTCACATTCTCCTACATGAATTATAAATATCCTACAAAGTTACTTTTGTGTATGGGTAGATGCCAAATTGTTGTTTAGCAGGGAGATTCAAGAGAGGGACATCTGATTCAGACATGGTACTCATGTCACTCCCTAGATTCAATTTCTTTAATGGTTATAAGACCATTCATATTATATGTTTCTTCACTTGTGAATTTGGTAGAGTTTTGTTTTGTTTTGGTTTGTTTGTTTGTTTTCAAAGAATTGGTCCATTTCCTATATGTTGTTGAACTTATGGGTGCAAAGTTGTTCATAGTAGTGTACCATTCTTTTAATGTCTGCAGAGTCTCCTTTTTCATTCTTGATATTGGTAATTCTGCCTTCTCTTCTTGAAAATCTGGTTAGAGATTTATCTCTTTTATGGATCTTTTCAGAGAACCAACTTTTGGTATTGTTTATTTTCATCGTGTCTTTCAAATTCATTGACTTATCTTTGTTTCCTTCATTCTCCTTGCTTTGGATTTATTTTGTTCTTTTTCATATGTCTTTATATTGAAGTTTAGATTGTTGACAAGAGAAGTTTATAGCATCTAATGCTATAAATATCCTTTTAAGCATTTTAGGTGCATCCCACAAGTTTTGATATGCATTATTTTAATGCAGTTTAGTATGTTTTTGTTTTTATAATATTTTTTTACTTTTCAACTACATTTGACATACCATATTATATTAGTTTCAGGTGTACACATATTGATAAGACATTTATGTAATGTACAAAGTCATCACCTTGATAAATCTGGTACTCATCTGACACCATATACCGGTTATTGTAATATTATTATTGACTGTACTTTACATCTCTGTAACTATTTTGTAACTATAAACTTTTACTTCTTAATCTCTTCCTCTTTTTCATCCACCCTTCCAACACCCCTCCCATCTGGCAACCATCCAAATGTTCTCTGTATCTATGGGTTTGTTTCCATTTTGTTCATTCGTTTATTTTGTTCTTTAGATTCCACATATAAATGGAATCATATGACATTTGTCTTTCTCTAACTGACTTACTACACTCAGCACAATACCTTCCGGATCCAATGAGGTTGTTGCAGGTGACAAGATTTCATTCTTTTTTATTTTTATTTTTTATGGCCAAGTAACCTCTTCCTTTTCTTTTTATATTCAGTATTGTTTTATATTAATTTTAGGTGTGTAGCCTGGTAGTTAGACATTTATATAATTTAAGAAGTGATCGCCTTGACTAGTCTAATACCCACCTGGCACTATACATAGTTATTGCCATATCATCCCCTATGCTTCACTTTATATCCCTGTAACTATTAACTACCAATTTGTACTTCTTAATCCCTTCACCTTTTCACCCTGCCCCAAACTGCTTCCCAGCTATTACCCCAACAAATCCAGTACCCATCTGATACCATACATAGTTATTACGATATTATTGACTATATTTCTTATGCTATATCCTACATCCCCATACCTACTTTGTAACAACAAATTTATACTTCTTAATCCCTTCCCCATTTTTATTCCACACTCCCACCCCCACCCCCCTCTCATCAGTCAACCACCCAAATGTTTTCTGTATCTGTGTTTGTTTCTATTTTATTTTATTATTTCAGTTCCACATATAAGTGAAATCAAATTGCATCTGTCTTTTTCTGTCTGACACTCCACTCAGCACAATAATCTGTGTCTTTTGATTAGAGATTTAAATCTATTGAAAATGAAATTAATTGTTGATAGATATGTAGCTGTTGCCATATTATTATTTATAATTTGGCTTTCTTTTCAGGGGTGGTGTCTTAAAGAAGACCCTATAACATTTCTTGTAATGCTGGTTTGGTAGTGATGAACTCCTTTAGCTTTTTCTTGTCTGGGAAGCTCTTTATCTGTCCTCCAATTTTGAATGATAGCCTTGCTGGATAGAGTAATCTTGGTTGTAGGTCCTTACTTTTCATCAGTTTGAAAATTTTCTACCTTTGGCCTGCAAAGTTTCTGTTGAAAAAAATCAGCTGACAGTTTATGGGTGCTCCCTTATAAATTCCTGTTAATAGTTGCCTTTCTCTTGAGGATTTTAGGATTTTCTCTGTTTTAAACCTTTGGCATTTTAATTATGATGTGTCCTGCTTGATGTGGACTTGTTTGGGTTCATCTTGTTTGGAATTCTCTGTTCTTTCTGGGCTTGGACATCTATTTTCTTTACCAGGTTAGGAAGTTTTCAGTCATTATTTCTTCCACTATGTTCTCAATCCCTTGCTTTCTCTTCGCCTTCTGATACCCCCATGATGTGAATGCTGTTATGCTTGATGTCCCAGAGGTCACTTAAACTATCCTTACTTTTTAGGATTTTCTCTTTTTTGCTGTTTGTTGTTGTTGTTAAATTTATTAGGGTGTCATTGGTTAGTAAAAATTATGTAGGTTCCAGGTTTACAGTTCTATAGTACTTTGTCCATGTGTTATAATATAATATTTTCACCACACAGAATCAGCTTTCTTTCCACCCCTATATATTTAGCTCCCCCTCCCTTCTCTTGCACCCCCCTGCCCCCTTACTCTCAGGTAACCACTAAACTATTGAGGTTTTGTTTCTTTATTGCTTTAAGTTTTATATTCCACATATGAGTGAAGACATATGGTTCTTAGCTTTGTCTATCTGGCTTATTTTGCTTAGCATGATGATCTCAAGTTCCATCCATGTTTTTGCAAATGACAGTATTTTATCTTTTCTTGTACCTGAGTAATATTCCATTGTATATATGTACCACAGCTTTTTTTTTATCCAGTCATCTGTCAAAAGGCACTTTGATTGTTTCCATGACTTCGCCACTGTAAACAGCACTGCAATGAACATTGGGGTACATATGTTTTTATGGACTAAGATTTTTAAGTTTTTTGGGTAGATAACCACAAGGGGGATTGCCAGGTCATAAGGTAGCTTCATTTCCAATTTTCTGAGTAATCTCCATAATGTCTTCCATAGCGGTAGTACCAATTTGCATTCCCACCAGCAGTATATGGGTTCCTTTTTCTCCACAGCCTCTTCAGCACATGTTATTCCTTGTTCTGTTGATTATAGCCATTGTAGCAGGTCTGAGGTGGTATCTCATTGTGGTTATCATTAGTATTTCCCTAATAGCTAATGAAGAAGAGCATTTTCTTCTTATGTTGGTTAGCCATTTCTGTATCTTCGTGGGTGAAGTGTTTGTTTAGATCTTCTGCCCATTTTTCAATTGGATTGCTTATTTTTTGTTTTTGTTGAGTTGTACAAGTTCTTTATATATTTTAGATATTATCCCCTTCTCTGAGGCATTATTTGCAAATATTTTCCCCCAACTAACAGGTTGCCTCTTTGCTTTGTTGTTGTTGGTTTCCTTTACTGCACAGAATGTTTTTAGTTTAATAAAGTCCCATTCGTCCTTGCTTTTACTTCCCTTGCCTTTAAGGTCAGGCTCATAAAGTCTTCCCAAGGTTTATTAGTTTAGTACCAATGTTTTCTTCTATACTGTTTATTGTTTCGAGTCTTATGTGGAGGTCTTTAATCCATTTTGAGTTAATTTTGGTGTATGGTAACAGATTGCAGTTCAGATTCCTTCTTTTGCGTGTGGATTTACAATTTTCCCAGCACCATTTGCTGAAGAGGCTTTCTTTCCTCCATTGTATATTTTTCATTCCTTTGTCAAAAATTGTCTGTCCAAATATTTGTGGGTTTATTTCTGGGTTTTCAGTTCTGTTTCATTGGTCTGTGTATCTGTTTTTCTGCCAATATCAAGCAGTTTTGATTATTGAGGCTTTGTAATATAGATTGAAATCAGGGAGTGTGATGCCTCTAGCTTTATTCTTTTTTCTTAGGATTGGTTTTGGCTGTTTGGGGTCTTTTGTGGTTCCATATGAATTTGATGATTTTTAAAATCTATTTTTTGAAAGAGTGTCTGTGAAATTTTGGTGGGAATTATGTTAAATCTGTATATTGCTTTGGGCAGTATGGCCATTTTAACTATGATGATTCTTCCAATCCATGAACACGGAATATCATTCCATTTCTTTGGGTCTTCTTCAATTTCTTTTAATAATGTCTTACAGTTTTCTGTGTATAAGTCCTTCACATTCTTTGTTAAATTTATTCCTAGGTATTTTATTCTTTTTGTTGTGATTGAAAAAGGTTTTGATTTGCTCATTTCCTCTTCTGATGTTTTGTTGTTGGCATATAAAAATGCAATTCATTTTGTACATTGATTTTTGTACCTGCAACTTTGCTGTATTTGTATATTGTTTCTAATAGATTTTTGGTAGAGTCTTTAGAGTTTTCTAAATAAAGAATCATGTCATCTGCAAAGATTAACAGTTTGACTTCTTTTCTCCCAATTCAGATACCCTTTATTCTGTTCTCTTGCCTGATTGCTTAGGCTAGAACTCCCAGTACTGTATTGAATAGTAGTGGTAACAAGTGGGCATCCCTGTTTTATTCCTGATTTTAGGAGAATAGGCTTCAGCTTTCCCCTACCCTGTATAATATTAGCTGAGGGTTTGTCATATATGGCCTTTGTTATGTTGAGGTACTTTCTTTCACTTCCCATTTTATTCAGTGTTTTGATCATATATGGGTGTTGTATCTTGTCAAATGCTTTGTCTGCATCAGTTGATATTATCATGTAGTTTTTATCTTTTATTTTGCTTATGTGGTGTATTATATTCATTGATTTTCATATGTTGAACCATCCTTGTGGCCCTGGGATAAATCCCACTTGATAATGATGTATCATTGTATTAATGCATTGTTGTGTTCTATTTGCTCTATGTTGAACAGGACACTATTCACAAAACAAGAATACCAAGAAAACAGAATTTATCAAGGGGAAATGTTACTAATTTCTGTAGATCTATGTAAAATAGCTTTGAAATGTATTAAGCAAAATTCAATGGTGATACATGGAGAAATGTTTCCTAATATGATCATAATTTATATCAGTTACATAAATGGAAGTACTAAATTTTTAAAAACACAGTAGGTCTCTTTATCTGTGGTTTTACTTTCTACAGTTTCATTTACCTGCAGTCAACTGCAGTCTGAAATATTAAATGGAAAATTCCATGTATAAGTTTTAAATTGTGTGCTCTTCTGAGTAGAACAATGAATTCTTGTGCTGTCCCATTATATTTCATTCAGAATGGTAATAATCACTTTGTCCAGCCCTCCATGCTGTATATACTCCCCACCCATCACTTAGTAGTTGTCTAGGTCATCAGATCAACTGTCATGGTATCACAGTGCTTGTGTTCAAGTAACCCCTATTTTACTTAATGATGGCTCTCAAGTACAAGAGTCGTGATGCTGGCAATTCAGATATGCCAAAGACAAGCCATAAAGTAGTTTCTTCAAGTGAAAAGGTCTGTATGTGTTAGAAAACTCATTATATAGTGTTTGATAGTATCTGCAGTTTCAGGCATCCACTGGAGTTCTTGGAACATATCTCCCTGGAGATAAGAGGGGACTACTTATGGTTTCTTTCTTCTGCTGGGGTGGATACAGTGTTTGTTCCATTAGTATTATTTATATCTACATTTACATCACAAATCTAATTTTACATGTGTTCAACATATAAATTAATAAAAATAAAGATAGATCTTTAAGAAAAAGTAGGCTAACTGTATAAAAAATATCAAAATTTACAACCTTTTGTGTTAATTTTGGAATAGTGTTGTTTAAAAACATATGTACACTAACACATTAAACACTTGCTTTAAGATACACATGAAAATTCAGAGCTTGATCAGATTCAAAACCAAACTTCATGAATTAAAATGGAAACCACAAAACCCATTGTCTACAGTGCTATGAAATAAATACTAGGAGGTTTAAAATATAAACACATTCTTTTAACCATTTGTAAGCACTCTTTGAAATAGTAATCCTTGACTAAAAGAATAAATAAAAATGAAAATTATAAACCACTTAGAAATGAACTGACTTTCAGAAGAACTATAAAAATAAGATACATAAACCAAATTATGATTAAATAAGCTTGAAAAAGTAATATAATAAAATTGGCTTGAGGGAATTAGTAAATATTAACAGAAATTTCAAATAATAAAATAAAAAGATACACCAAAGAGATCAGAAGCATAAAACTACTTCTTAGATTAAACAAATAGAAAAAAAAATAATTGGCAAGAATATATTTAGAAATAGACATTAGCCATAAGCATGGAGGAGGATATTAAGTTATTACATTATTTAGTTCTAGAAATGATTATGCCCCAAGATTTCTTTGTTTTGTCTAGGTAGAGTAGCAAACTGTACTTCAGATTGTAGGTTTACATCTGTCAGTGGGTGTTAACAAACATTTTCTCTATTTGGTAATTTTCTCTTATGCCTAGTTTAAATTATATAAAGCATAGATTCTAATAGTATGTTAGGTATCATGACATGTAAAATTATTTTTCTTATGTGTGTGTGTGAAGTATTTTTTCATTGTGGAACATAGACCATAAACATCTAGAAACAACACTCTTAAAGTAAGACGGTTCATTTTCACTTGGGTTTAAATATTTTCCACCAAAAAATAAATCCATGAGAATAGTAGCATTATTTATGTTTTTGCAAATCTATTTAATGTCTAAATTAGTAGAAAAGAGCTGATATTTTATTTTTACTTATTTATTTTTTTATTGTTAAGTTTATTGGGGTGACATTGGTTGGCAACAATTACATAGTTTCCAGGTGTACAATTCTACATTACATTGTCCATGCATTGCATTATGTGCTCACCACCCAGAGTCAGCTTTCGTTTCCTCACCATATATTTGATACCCCCTCCCTATTCACCTTACTCCCCTGCTTTCCTATCCATGTTCCCCTTTACCCTCAGGTAACCAGTAAACTATTGACTGTGTCCATGAGATTTTGTTTCTTTGTTACTTTCAGTTTTATATTCCACCTATAAATGAGGTCATATGTTTCTTAACTCTTTCAGTCTGACTTATTTTGCTTAATAAGGTGGTTTAAAGGTCCATCCATGTTGTCACAAAATGGTTGTATTTCATCTTCTTATTGCTGAGTAGTATTCCATTGTATAAATGTACCATAATTTCTTTATCCAGTCATCTATAAAAGGACACTTTGGTGGTTTCCACAACTTGGCCACCATGAACAGTGCTGCAATGAACATTGGGGTACCTAAACAGACCACTTCTCCCATGAAGACATACAAATGGCCAATAGATATATGAAAAAATGCTCAACATCAGTAGCAATTAGGGAAATGCAAATTAAAACCACAATGAGGTACCACCTCACACCTGTTAGAATGACTATAATCAACAAAACAAGGAATAACAAGCACTGGAGAGGCTGTGGAGAAAAACGAACCCTCATACACCACTGGCAAGAATGTAAATTGGTACAACCACTATGGAAGGTAGTATGGAGATTCCTCAAAAAATTAGGAATGGAATTGCCATATAACCCAGCAATCCCTCTTCTGTGTATCTACCCAAAAAACTCAAAAACCTTAATTTGCAAAGATA
>PVKE010042433.1:0-13753 GCA_004027555.1 Craseonycteris thonglongyai
TGAACATGCGGGTACAAACATCTTTAAAGATCAAGGTTTTCAAGTTTTTTGGGTAGATGCCCAGTAGAGGGATGGCTGGGTCATATGGTAATTCCATTCGTAATTTTTTGAGGAATCTCCATACAGCCTTCCATAGTGCATTGGCCTGTCTTTAAAGACAACCAGCAGACCTCACGAGGGACTCAGCTTAGCTCTTCTTCCCTTCTTCCCGGGCCTTGGCAAACCCAGAATATGCAGATAGATCTGTTTCCTGCCAAGGATACCAGGCTCTGTGTCTCCCAGAAGATTCCCTTCTTTTCTCAGAAAAATATCGCTCATAATCTGTAAGGCCTTTGGCTTCTCGAAATTCTTAAGAATGGTAGAGATTCACAATAAATCCTTTTCGATTTCCTTGGGGAAAATGGATTTAATTATTGTTTGTTGTTGTTGTTATTGTGGTAAGAATGCTTAATATGAGATTTACTCTCTTAACAACTTTCAAGTGCACACCCCAGTATTGTAAACTATAGGCACAATGTTGTAACATAGTGGATCTCTAGAATTGATTCATCTTTATAGCTTAACCTTTTTATAGTTGAGAAACAACTCTCCCTGTTGCCTTCCCTGCAGCCCCTGGCAACCACCATTTCACTCTCTGCTTCTATGTGTTTGACTCTGTTACATGCTTCATATGAAGGGAGTCATGCACTTATCTGTCCTTCTGTGGCTGGCTAATTTTACTCAGCATAACGTACTCCAGGTTCATCCATGTGGTCACATATGGCAGGATGTTCCTTTATTTTTGAGGCTGAATAATAGTTCATTGTATGTATAGACCACATTTTCTTTAAACATTCATTTGGTAATGAACATTTACGTTGTCTCCACATCTTGGTTATTGTGAATGAATACGGGAGTGATAGCTCTTCAAGATCTTCATTTCAGTTCTTTTGGGTATATTTCCAAGAGTGGGATTGCTGGATCATATGGCAGTACTAGTTTTAATTTTTGGAGGAACCTTGATACTATTTTCCATAGTAAGCATACCATTTTACATCTCTACCAATAGTGTACTAGAGTTCCAACTTCTTCCCATCCTTGCCAACACTTGTTATACTTTGTGTTTTGATAACTGCCATCCTAAAATGTATGAAATGATATCTCATTGTGGTTTTGATTTACATGTTTCTGATGATTAATGACATGAAACCCTTTTTCATATATCTGTTGGCTATCTGTATGTCTTCTTAGAGAAATGTCTATTCTAGTTCCTTGTCCATTTTTTAATTGAGTTATTTGTTTTTATGCTATTGAGTTACAGGAGTTTCTTATATATTTTGGACAGTAACCCCTATAAAGATAAAGAAAGTGAAAGAGAGAGATCAACAGAGAGAGGAGAAGAATGGAAGCAAAGGAGAAAGAAACAGAGAGGAAACAAGGAGTCAGTCAGAAGCAAAGATACAGAGGGTAAGAGGCAGGGAAGGAGACAGAGAGATTAAGAGATTAAAACTGGGTGAGATTAAAATTTCTTTTTGCAGTCATTTGAGAGGCCCAGCTGCTGTGGGGTTCCATGATAATTCCCCCCTTTTATTATTTGAGCTTTTGCTTTTTTTCTGTTAATTTTCACTAAGAGTTTTAACTCAAAACAGCTTGGCACTCATTCAAAAAAGCAGTGCTAGTCAAAAAGCACAAGCCAGAAAGCAATACATTATGGATTCTGACATATTTAGAGACTGCTTATGCTCTTCCATATCCATTCAAACCCTGCCTAATTATCTGAGGTTAATCAAACCTTCACCATCTAAAGTAATTTAATTCAGCTCTGCGACTGAGAACATCAGCTAAAGATTCTTTTGCTATAATCATATCATGTGTGGAGCAAGATAATGTATCCAAGTTCTAAGGAAATAGCACGAGGGTTGCCAGAAAGAACTCCATGCTTATTTAGCATTCTAGAGCCCAACCAAAGGTGCTAAAGACTTCCTTGAGAAAATGGTTTTGGAAAGCAAAGTGGGAGCGTAGGAGGTGGGAGCAGATGAATGGGTATTGACACACAGCATCGTAGTTGTGCATTGTATACGGCATCACCTGACCATGATCTATATTGTCTAGTCACTCTTTTGCATCATCACTACTTAAAGCACATCATGCAATTCCATGCATCGCTCCATCTGTTTCTACCTTTCCTTGTGCCTACCATGCTCTTACTAACTCCTCCACAGATAAATCCTTGTGTCCCTTCTGAGACACCCCCCCCCCCCGGAAACACGGTCCCCTCTAATATCTTCCCCAGCCCACCCTGGACAAATCTTCCTGTGTTGGCTCCATTGCATTTAGCATGAGGTCTCCTTATGCCGAGAACTATTGTAGATTGATTGGAAACAGAGCAATAAACAAAACTCTTGCTCCCCCATGCTTGCATTCTATAGTGGGGGACAGACAGTAGGCAAATAAGCAAATAAATATATAATTTTCAGTACTGACAAAAGCTGTGGAAAAAAAAAATCTGTGAAAGGTATTGACTGATGGGGAAAGGGATGGGACCTTATTCTAGTTAAGTTCCACCTGCTAGATATAATTGTCCCAGTATCAGCCAACTATGAGTGCTGAGTAGGATCTTTGTCTAGCACAGGAGTGTCCAAACTTGTGGCTTCCCTGGGCCACGATGGAAGAAGAATTGTCTTGGGCCACACATAAAATACCCTAACACTAACAATAGCTGATGAGCTTTAAAAAAGGGTCATAAAAAAATTCCCGTAATGGTTTAAGAGTTTGTGTTGGGCTGCACCCAAAGCCATCCTGGACCACATGTGGCTTGCAGGCTGCAGGTCAGACAAGCTTGGTCTAGCACATAGCAAGTGCTCAATAAATTTTATAATAAAATTAAGACATATCAGGACCCCAAATTCTGTGTTTCAGTCAACAAAATGTTCTTATTTTACAGACAGCAGGTGAGCTAGAGAGTAAGCCAATTTCCCAGTGAATGACTGAAAATTATTTTGTTCCATGAATAATGTCAATATCATATTTGCCTCTGACTTCTGCTAATTAACCAGAAAGCTTTTAGTACTGGTACCAAACATCAATATTCCATTTCTCAGGTTCATAAATAGCTGTGTAGACTTGGCCCCCCTCCCCATTCCGCTTTCACTGGCTTCAATTATTTAATGCCAAGCTTTTCATTCAAAATCTGCTGTTTATTATCTGTGGGTCTTGAATTATTTTTCCAGCCACCAACCCAGCTAAGTTATAATTTTCAATCTAGCCCTTTGAGACCTGTTTTCTGAATTCCATTCCAAATACTAGTTAATTTGGCTGTGGGGAGCCTTAAGGGGCTGAATTACTAGGCTGAGATAGGATGCATTTGATTGTGCAAGACTATTCAAGTCATTTCTGATCAGAGGCATAGAGTTGGAGATATTATATAGAAAATGTTCAGGAAGAAGGAGCATAGGATCTAGCTGGAGATCGGTGTGAATTTTTGTTCTGAAACGTAATGTGGTTTTGGACAAACCCACCCCGGTTCGTCCTCTTAAAGAGAAAAGTAACACCTACTTTGCAGTGCTGCTGCCGCAACCACCAAAGACAGTATTTGCAGACACATCTAGCAGTGCAGCATAGTTCACACAGCGTAAGCACCTACAAAATACAGCTGTTAAGAAACCTCTATCAGATAGCTCGGTGCTTGAGTGCTTGCCTCACAATCTCGAAGCCCAGGGTTCAATTCCCAGCCCCAGTCCATGAAAACCCGTATGCCGAACTGCAGCACACCTGGTAACTGTAGGTCCCTGCGGGGAAGGTTCTCCCCTCCCACGTGGGAGGACCTGGTTCGGTTCCTGCCCCGTGTGGCCCCACATCTACCTGTGTGGAATAAAACCAGGTCACAACTAATTATGTGTAACTATGGAGACTGCTCTGGGCCCTTCACCCTCCTGTGTGTGTCTCTCTCTCTCTCTCTCACCTTCTCTCAAAAAACAACAAAACAATTTATTTTTATTTTTTTTAAAGATTCAGATTTCTTGGAGAGAAAGTCTGACTGACTGAACTTGGGTCACATGGCCAGAACCTTCTGAGGAGGGCTGGGCGCCTTGCTCCACACTCCCACGCCAGCGGTGCCCCACGGGTGACGCACAGTGCCCCGAAGTAAACCCAAGGCGCCGCTACCGCAGAATGAAGACTAGGTGCCAGGCAGGCAAAAGCAGCAGATGTCCCCCACACAGACACCCACACAGCAGCCTTGCGGCGATTCAGACTCGTGCTTCAGTGGAATTAAATATCTGCACACGTGCTACCAGTCAGGGAACTGAGGGCTGCTCACAGATCGTCAAAACCAGAGCGGAGAACTTTGCATTCCAACAGTCTATGTACTAGATTCCATGTCTCCTGATCCCAAAGGCATTAGAAAGAGCAAATGAGGGAAAAACCGAAACAGCAGTGTGACACTGATAAGCGAATCACGTCACTTCCCTGAGACTCCGGTTCCCCAACCTTCCCCACCTAGCACAACTGTGCTGAGCTTCAGGGTCAGAAGTGGTGCAGAGGCTCCTTAATATCTGTAAAATGCTGGAGGACCTCAGAATAAAGGGCATTGTGTCTGCAACGGCATTAGACAAAAGTCAGGCCTGATTAAAAAGCCAAGAGAAGTCATCAGTAGCAGGGACTGACTATCTCTAAATGCACCATGCGGTTTACAAGTTCTGTGCCTGTCAATCACTTCTTCCTACAGACTACACTTATTAAGACGCACCTCCCTTTCCCTTCCCTCAACCCTAACGTCATCTCTGCTGAGGGTGCCCTCGCTATAGGCACTGGGTCCCAAGGTACACTTAGGCACCAACCCACCTTGGGGGTCCTAGAGAATAATACTGACTTCACGACACTTAGTGTTTTCTTGGGAGTAAACAGCAACTAAAGCTCAGTTCACAGGAGGAAGTTTTCACAAAACTTTATACAGCCTAGACTCTGCCAGTCACCTCTACCTTTACTATGCCCTCTCGGGTCAGCGTCACTCTTGTCACCAGAGCCACCCGCTTTCACATGACTCAGTGATGGTTGTGAGTCTGATGATTTTTGCATTAGTCACCAGAACTCGTAGGACAATGGGATATGCAGCCCCAAGACTGATCAGCGCTCTGTCTAATGATGATAAACAACCACAAAGCCCTAACACCCCACCAAGCATTTTTAAGACTGGATATATATTTTATTGTTTGAGAGGTGAGAGCTGAGAGGTGATGGTGAGAGAGAGAGAGAGAGAGAGAGAGAGAGAGAAGGGAGGAGGGCCCAGAGAAGTCTCCATAGTTGTACATCATTAGTTGTGACATGTTTTCATTCTACACAGGTGGATGTGGGGCTGCACAGGGCGGGAACCAGACTGGGGACCTCCCTCATGAGAGGTAAGAAGCTTCATTGCCAGGCTTGGTGGTTACTAGTTGCACCGCAATTCAGCATGCGGGTTTGCACTGCCAGACCTCGCAGTTGCAAGGCAAATGCTCAACCTGTTGAGTTATCTCAGCATCTCTGTTTCCTTCTCTCATTGTGTTCTGTTCCTCTCCTTTATAGCACTTATTACAGATCGTAGCTGTTTGCTTACTTGCTCAATCTATGTCCCCTGATCAGGCTGCAAGCTCCACAAAATTGGGGAATCTCACCCGTGTAGTGACCACTATTCTCCATACGTGAGCACTGTGCTTTACACACACTAGATACATAAAACCAAATTAGTAAATAATGCATGCTCACAGCTACCTTTGATTCTTTACTGTTTCTACCTCCTCATTCATTGTTTCATCAATTTTTTTTCTCCCCATCTGCTTAGAGATTTATAGCGTGTCATTGTCTTTCCCTCATCTGTGAAAAGCAGAGAAGCTGTGCTCATCCCTTGTACACATTTGAAGAAAACAAGTTTCAGGCTGTTCGAGGGACTTGATTATATGTGGCAGAAATCAAACTAGAACCCAAGAGTCCAGAAAGCCTCACTCATTGCCTTGACTCCTCTATCCTTCGTGGTTCATTGTTATCAACAAAGAATGAAAAAATACACTGACATACAAGAAAAGAAGAGGCAAAGAGAGCTAGAAAAAGGCGTAAGTCCTACTTAGTCTTATTTGTTTGCATTATTTGCCTTTTTGAGTTAACCAGCAACTAAGGCTCATTCATGCGCTCTGCTCCAAACAAAGCTAGACAAAGAAGTCTGTCATTGAGATTTCATAATTGGAAACTCTTTTTAGATTTTATGAAGATTTATTACAAGTGAGGCATTATAGTGGGTTATAAAGTTAGCTTCACTGACTGTGGCAATGATGGAAAGTAATTAAAAATCTGTGGCCATACTAGATTTCAATTAGTAAAATGGACATGTCTTAAATGCAGGTCTTATATCCATTCATTACTCTGTTAGAGTTCCATATTCTCAAAAACATTCATGGGTCAAAGTACGCCCCAAGACGGAATGGCTACATAATAATGGATTGTTTTAAACATGGACATTATTTTAAATTTTGTCTGAGGACAGTTAATATTTTCAGAAATATCATTTAGGTAATTTTTCATGAAAAGTTTCTGCTGTCATAGTGCCACATGAGCCCCTTCTTTCTCCATTAACTTTCCACAAAAGCAACTTATCCCTTTATAATTTGTAGAAAAGTACATTGACACCATGTTCTGGCAGTGGGTACTGAAATGTGCTGGGCTGCTCTGTGGACACAGGTTTTAAGATGTTCAGGACGACTGGCAGTGTGAGAGCTCTTCACCAGGATCAAGTCAGCCACACAGCCAGCACCTGCCAGCAGCGGGCCAGTGTGGCCTCGCCCCCCTCAGCCTCCAATGACCCTGCGGTGACCACCCCCACACAGGACACACCGCACACCAGGCTGCTTCGATTCTTTCTTCCATTTCTTTCAGGTCAGAAATGGGCGAGGCCCCCCCCCCCCCACACCATTTCTGCAGAATTTACCATGAGGCAGGCGTCATGCCCAACCCTTTGCCTTCATCTTCTGGGGGCTGTTTGTATCAGCCCAAGTTTTTCAATGAAAAATCAGACTGGGGGGTGCTGTGTAACTTGCACCTGGGGTATAAGAGGTAGGAGTACAATTTAAGCCCTGTCAGTCTAATGGCAAATTACAGCTCCGTTGCCGTTTTGCTAGACTGCCTCTTCTTCAGATAGAATGGGGAGAAAGACGGCCACAATGAAGACCGTCTCACAAGAAACACCCACTTGTCATCTATCCTCAAACACAGACTCCAGTAAACCTAGAGATGGGGGCCAAGTGCAGTTTAGACGACCCTGGAAGCATGCGGTAGAAGTGAAATGGAGATGCTCTTACCAACGTCTACATCCACAGATTCCACCCCTGTGTCTCCTTGTGGATTACAACAGCCCAGGGGAGGCCGTCAAACAACATCCGGCCTTCCGTTCGTAAAAGGCTCACACTCAGGCTGCCAGGACAAGCATGAATGAATGCTTCACCCTCCTTGTGGCTAACGGCTTCCCGTCCCATGATAACCCTCTGTATATTTCTCCTGATTATGTTGATCGTAGCATGTCTTTTCTCTTGTTGCTATAAAAGTTTTCTTACAGACTTGGTGGCTTAAATCCACACAGATGTATTAAACTACAGTTCTGGAGGTCGGAATCCTGAAAGGGGTCTCACTGAACTAACATCAAGGCATTGCCAGAGCTACATGGACTTCTGAAGGCTCTAGGGGAGAATCTCTTTTCTTGCCTCTTCCAGCATCTAGAGGCTTCTTTGACTGAAGCTGCTGCTTCCATCTTCAAAACCAGCAAGGCCAGGCCATGTGTTTCTCAAGTAGCAACACGCTGACGCTGACTGTACTGCTTCCCTCTTCCATGGTTAAGGGCTCTTGTTAATGTAAGCTGATGGCCAACCTTAACTCCCTCTGCAAATTTATCTTGCCTTGGAGCTTGACAGAATCACAAGTCATAGAGATTGGCACAAGGACTTCTTGGGTGGCGGGGTAGGGGGAGAGGCAGTTTTCTGACGACCACATGGAGCTCTTTGTAAATTTGCAAATTCTTAGTCTTTGAATGGAATCCTTCAGAAGTAGGAGGGCTGTCCAGAAAAAAAAAATCGAGCCGTTGTCAATATAGTGAGAACGCTTACATGGCTGGATACTTTCTGGACAGCCCTCATATACATGGTTAAAAGCAGAAATGAAAGCCTAAGCTCGAAGGATATTACTTTCAGGGAGATGGAATTTAAAGAATTATTAGCAGCGTCCATTGTATTGGGGAGCGTTTCAGCATTCAAAGCATTGCTGAATGTTAACGCATTAGCATTAACCTGCACTGCACAACTCGACGGTGGTGACCACCCAGCACATTTTAAGGATGAGCGAAGCCGAGGCCCAGAGATAAATTGGGTACAAACCTAAGAGTTCTGACTCCATGACTTGCTTTCTGTCGACTACCCACAGCTACTCCAATGGCTCATCCACACTGTCCCACGTTGGGCTGCATCGGTGCAGCCTTTATAGATTCACCTTGCTGAGTCATTGGTTGAGTCAGGGAAGGAAGGGCATGACCTTAGGGAAGGAGCTCTCTGCAGCAGAGTCAGGCCCTGGGGGCCTGCCGAGACAAGGCTCTCTGCCAATAGCACTTCCAGCAGCTGCAGCAACAGCTTGAACAAAGGTCTGCGTGGCTCATCCCTGTGTTCACCACAACCGCGTGTGATGTATGTCCGTGGCACCTTGGAGGCAATTAATAAATCTTAGCCACCGGCTGGTTCTGGCTCCAGGCTCCCTTCCACAGCATTTTTATGATCTCTTCTTGTAACCACAAGATAGCGTCACAGTCTGCCTCCTCCAAGTACAGAGAACCCAGACTAGCACCCGCGGACACAGGGTGCGCCTCAGGAAACCCAGACAATCGGATGAGACGCTGTGCTCGTAATGTAATCATGGTTACTGGGCAGGCAGTCTTGTCTTTAATGGGCTATTTCCAGGGGCTCCAGCTGATGCGCAGCTTTTGCTAGGAGGCTTGGGTTCTGGCCCAGGACTCGAGGAGGATGTGCTACCTGGCCCTACACGTCCTTACTCAGCTTCTCTTCCTCAGTGTTCACAATTAGCACGAAGCTCTCTACTGGCCGCATGTAACTGCTGATGGCCCTGCTCTCCATTGAGCCAATAAAGTGGGTGCGTGTTCGCACTGGAGGGCTGGCTCAGTCAGCTCCTCCAATGCAGACCAGGGCGGGCCCTGAGATCATCAGTAGCAACACTGTGCAGCAGAAATCAGGTCCAATGAGCATCACCGGCAGCCTTGAAGGAAAAGAGAAATGACCAGAGCTGGGCCTTAGGGAAACATGAAGGGAAGAAGCGCAGCTGAACTCTCCTCTCTGGGGATAAAGGGCTTACAGCAAGGTGTCCAACCTTGTGGCTTCCCTGGCCCACATTGGAAGAACAATTGTCTTGGGCCACATATAACATACACTCACATTAATGATAGCTGATGAGCTAAAAGGAAAAAAAAGGTTGCAAAAAATTTCTCATAACGTTTTAAGAATTTGTGTTGGGCCCCATTCAAAGCTGTTCTGGGCTGCAGGGTGGGCATATCTGATCTATACATTCCTGGCATTGCCTGGAATAGGCAGAGAAAAAGAAGTATTAATGAGTTCCTATGTAATCAGCCTGTAAACCAGGCATGTCCAATGTGGACCATATAAAAACACCCTTTGTGAAAACTGCTGGGTGACTAACTGTATGAATAAATCCAAGTTTCAACTGCATTCCTAACAGGCAGTTCCCTGAAGGCCACAGACTGGCAGATTGAGCGCCGGCTCAGTGGTGTTTATTCCCTCAGTGTTGATTCACTGGAGAGAAAACACTTGCCCATCACAGCCAAGCTTACTCAGTGAATTAAAACAAAGGATAGAGTTGTGCATGCAGCCCACACACTGTTGTGGGGCATTCTCCAAGTTAACCCTGTTGCTCTCCAATGAAGTCCCTCCTTGCTCAGCTCAGCCACACATCCAGAGAAGTGGCGGCTTTGTTGTGTGAGGCTGGGATGCGGGGTGCTGTGGCCACGAAGACGAGCCACTCAAGTCCCTTCCAAAGAAACTACACAGCGATCCCAGGGGGGGCTGACAGTCTCCAGTGGCAGCACCTGTAAGTCCCGGTGACAGCCACACCTGGGCCTTGCTTCCCTCTGGCTGTTCCGGCCAATGACAGAACACACGAGTTGTCCCAAAGCCTTATTACTTTCACTTGGTGCCCTGCTCCTCTGTACTGGTTATCGCAAGAGTGGGCGCTTACTATAAGAGTTAGGGGATGACTTGGGGAGTTGTAACCCGAATTCATGAAACCAGAAAGTCAAACCCTTTTATGACTTTCTTTCTATTTCTTATGCTATTTCCCTTTGCATTTCAGTATTAATTGTCTTCCGGATGCAGAAAGGCTTCCTTTGCTCCTTGTCAGATACAAATGTATAACCACCAATTTTCAGTACCACTAGTGTAGTCACTCCCGAGGACAGAGATCAGGAATACGAACACCACAGGGAAAATAAGGAGCTCAGCTGGGGTTAGTGTTAATCCACTCACTGGCCAGTGATGGCTTGGGATAGGGCTACACAGTTCAAATGTAACTGTTAGGGGCGTATTTCTGTGGATACGTATATGGTAGTGTCCCCTGAAAATGGGGGTCATCAACCAGTGATTGGGACCACACCTCAAAAGAAACGGTGTCCACTATAACGTGATTATGAAACAGACTGGCTTTGCCTACTTAATGCTATTATTGAGGCAGGGGCCATGGGCCAAAAGATTTGCTCAGTTCTTTGCCAAATATCACATTGAGCCCTGAATTGTTGTCTCAGTAGCACTTTAGTTAAGAGTAGGCTGACCAGACGTCCCGTTTTAAATGGGGCAGTACCATCGTTTTCTGACCCGTTTGAAATGGGATGTTTGATCAGCCTAGTTAACAGTCTTCCTTCACCCCTTTCCTGGTTCAGCATCCATAGGGAAGGAATGAGGAATGGGGAGTGCAGACTCTGTGAAGATAAAGAGCAAACCCCCTGCTAGACTCTGAATTCACTGAGGGCAGGAAATGCATCTAATCTATCATTGTCTTCCTTTCCCTCCTCAGAAACTAAAATACTTCACGGCCCATATGAATCTTCTAGTGGATTGAATTAAAATGAACTGGATTAGGCAATTTTTTATTTCAGACACAGAGGCTGATTAGAACAGAATTGGAAGCAATGTATAAACAGGATACAGTAAGTCACCAAATAAGGAAAAATTACATTATAAACTTTGATTTAGTGGCTTCCAAATGAATGGGACTTTACTTAATTATGAATGTAACAGTGGTTTTGAAGTACCGTACACTGAGGTTTATAATGGCTTTGCCATGTATTAGCTATATGTCTCTAGAGAAATTATTTAACCCATCCAAACCTCATTTTCCTCATCTATAAAAGGGAGATAATGATAATATCTCATAGAATATGTGTGAAGACTGAATGGGAAAACATACATACCATGTACTTGGCACTGTGCTTAGCATATGGTGAACAGTCAATAATTGATGACTGCTATTATTTATGTATTTATTTCAAACACTGACTAGCTAAGAAACTCTAGGCACCCACATGAGAAGGTTAATATTTCTGGGTTACATCAGAATCCCAAAACATCCATGATGGCTTGGATGCAATAATAACTCTTTAAACCTGGCTAATTTGCCACTAGGGAGTGTAGAAAGATAACCACTTAACGAGAAATGAACAACAAATGCACATGTGTTCTTTCTAGAGTCTGTCCTATTCCCAAGGGACAAAAAGTCCAACTTGCTACAAAGTGTTTTTGAATGCTAACAACATTGTAGAGTAAAAGGTAATGGCAAAATAACAAATATTCTCTCTTCACTGTGTTCCAAGCATCCATGTCTTTCTCTAATCTCTAAATCACCTTGACTAAAACCTTGCCCCTGATTGGATCAATAGAAAATAACTGAAATACCATCCTTCTTATTCAGAAAACCTGGTATTCCAGAAATCTTAACCAAACTACCTTGACTTCTTTTTCAGCATCGATCAGCCAAAAGGTCCTCAGTGCATTCTTCAGTTTTTTCAATTATGTTTTCAAGATAGATGGTCCAATTGCCACTGGGCATGTCTAAAACTAGAAAGCTGCAGTCTGAATAATTTTGTTAATGAAGAACGAGGAGGCAGAGAGAAAACTCACTGCACTGAAAGAAAACCCAGTGATAACTGGCTGTCCACTATTCAATACACAAGTTCTGTCCAAAGAGCCAAAGTAAATTGGTTTGGGTCAATATACTGAAGGTTTATAAACTATTAACCAGTCAACCACAACAGAAACTGAAGAGCTTCTAGTTCATCCGCCCCTCACCCCCTCCTGCACCTCCATGTTTATTCCTTTGCTTGTTTTGTCGGTTTCCTCTACTAGACCTTAAGCTTCATGGGGCAGAAATCACAGATGTATCATTGTACTATCGTAATCCCACGATATAAGAAGGAATCAAAAATGTGCTGAATAAGTATGAATGATTTCAAGCTAATGGGGACACACATGTCTGTTACAGGTTGTATTGTCTGAAAATAGATGCTGAGGCAGAGGTTGGGGTGCAAGATATATATATATATTTTGATGGATCAATGGCTCCAAAAGAAAGGGAGAGGACCAGATTGGGCAGAAGAAGAAGCTGAACTGTGATACCAGCCTAAGATGCCAGGGCCAACTTGACAGGCAATCTTTAGAGCAAGTTGTCTGTTGGAGTGTCTCGTGTCACCAAGATGAGTGTCCTTGCAGAATCGTTCCATGCAGGCTTCCCCAGGAAGGGCACCACCTCAGGTAGGGTGTGTCTCTGCAAATGAGGGCAACCCCAAAAGAGTTGAAACCTAGAGGCTGTCTGCTGACTCTGTTCTCTCATAGCTGGACAGTAAGTCCTCCTGGAAGTGGTAACCACATAGTGCATTTTCATGTCCGCCACAGAGTCTATTGCTCTTCTCTCTGGAGAAGAAGATTCTTTGTTGTCTGAGCACATTAATGAACCTCTGGATGTGTAAAGAGAGATCCTAAACCAAATTTCAAGGTTGACCTGAAGAGTGATGAACTATTCTTTAGAATAAAGTGGGCTTCTTCTTCTTTTTTTTTTTTTAATTCTAGGGAGGTAAATGAGTAAAGAGTGGATAAAAACAGTCAGGGCCAAGAAACTGGACTGGAGACTGATGCCTGGTATATGAATTAACAGAAATAATTAAAAAAAAAAATTTAAGCTCTGAAAAATAGATATTTAATTTTTAATTATCTGCATATAAACTTGCAGGATCACTTTTCAGACCCTATGACTATTACTTTGTTCATTTAAAAAACATGGAGAAGCTGGGATGACTCAGCGGGTTGTGTTCACCTTGCAGCCCCGGGGATTGAAGATCATATCCTGACCCCGGCCTGTGTGGACCCATATGCTGAACTGGGGAGTGCCCCCAGTTTGGTTCTTACTGGGTTTGAGACCCTGGCCCAGTTCCTGCCCTGTGCAACCCCGGGCCTACATGTGGAATGAAACTATGTGGAAAAACCAATGATGTGCAACTATGGAGACTGTTCTGGGCCCTCCCCCTTCTCTCTGTCTCTGTATCTCTCTCTCTCTCTCTCTGTCAAAAACAATAAAAATAAATCTTTAAAAAACATGCTTCGGATGTACATGTATCTGTTTAGTTCATTAGAGTCCATTCAAGAGGTCAAGCTATACACATTTCAGCTTAAGAAAAAACACAATATACCTCGTGTTA
>PVKE010042434.1:0-13748 GCA_004027555.1 Craseonycteris thonglongyai
CAAATTATTTTTTTATATGTGCCATATGGCAGCTTCCTATTTCATCAACAATTTTTGCTGACCAGAGGCTAAATTCAGTTACTTCTAGCTGCTGAAAGAATGGCCTCAACTTAAAAACCACGATTTTTATGTTTAAGTACTCACCAGAAGTTTTTGATTTTCCATCATCAATACCAATAGCTAATGATTCCAGCATATCAGCTTTTCTTCGATGAAATTCAGATGGATGCATTCTCCCCCTATTTACTTCTCTCTCCATATTTCGCAGTTGCTGTTGTTTGTACCCTCCAGAGTTATCTAAACCATATTGTTGCTAATGAACATAAAAACAAATGACTTAATTTAATTTGCTTTAACACTGGAAACTTTTTATATGGATAATATTCAAAATTATATAAGACAAGGAGATTAGGGAAAGCCAACTTTCTTTTTTCCTCTGAATTCTGATGGAAAAATATTCTGCAAATAAATGAGTCACCAATGAGAAAGATGGCCAACATTAGGTATTCCAAAGTGAGAATTAAGATATTCTCACACACTGCCATGTGTGAAATGTCTGAGAAAAAAAGCCAGAGGTCAAATAAGTTTGGGAAGATTATGATATGCACAATGCACAATAGCATATAAAAGAATCTGAGAAGTCCCGAAGTATGCAACCTGCTTAACTAAATACTTTCAAACCTATTCAGTCATAAACCCTTCTTATTATATTTATACACTATCCTATTAGCACACAGAAACAGAACACTTAAAAATTCCACGAGCATTATTACCACAGATGACACCACAGTCCACAGTGAATCAAGATGGAAAAAGGTGAAAAATTTATTAAAAATTTAAATGAATTCAAAATATAATAGTTGCTGCCAGTTTAGTTCAACAGATATCACCATCCACCTGAGATAAATAATGTGTCAAATATCACCAAAAAGCATTTTCCGTTAAAAACGGTTCTTTCTAAATGTCTGAATCATAATCACTAAAAGAATTTGACTCAAGAGACATTAAATCTAAGTTTCTCTTTTAAGTATCTAAACAAATCCTTAAGCTCTAAGTCTGTTTCCTAATTTGCCCCATCAACCGATGTTACTATTTAATACTACTGCCTGATCGTGAGCAAGTTAAGCTACTTAAGCACTCTTAGTCTCCATTTCTTCATTTGCAAAGAAATAAAAGACTGAAACAACTTCTTCATGGAGTTGCTGTGAAGATTTTGAGATACTACATGTGGAGTGCTTACCCCAGTGCATAATCAGAACGAGTACCTATAAATGGTGACTGTTAGGAACTATAAAATATCCATGCAAAAAATATTTTGTATAACAAAGTCAAAAATAATAAGCTGAAGTCTTGACAGCAATGCTTCCAAAATAAGAACTCTACTAAGCCAAAATATTGTAATTGTTATTAATCTATGTACCTGCAGCTTCTGAAATTCTTCCATTTCTTGTTTTGATTCTTCAGATCTCCTCTTTCTGTCTTCTTCTTGTTGAAGCTGGTGAGCCAGTTCTAGATCTCTTGAACACTGGACTTTATCCATGCCTATTAGATATTTTTAATGTTTAGAGTAAAATAATCGTTGAAATCAAAGCTTACTTATTATATGTAAATACCTATTTTTAAATGAAATAAATGCTATTATTTTGCATTTATTCATGACTATGATGTCATGGGGAAACAATGAATCTAAATCCAGCAGAACTTAAACTGCTTCTGTAATGGTATAATCATTTATATCACTAATATTCACTTAGTATTTAGGCTATGTCAAGCACTTTTCATTAATATCTCACTTGGATCCTTATAATTAATTACCTTAGAAAGTTAGATGTTACTATATAACGATGAAACCAGAACTTAGAAAAATTATGTAATATCCTTTATTGGTGTTCCTCAGTAACACAAATTAGGTAGATTGATTTTTTAAAAGAAATACTGAAAGGGTGAGTGGATGATAAAGAACATAAAAATATGTTTACAAAGTACAGGTATTAGATTATAACTTAATTAAAGTCTGGTACCAAACATAGTACAACTCTGCAACATCTTGCCCTGTTTCCTTGCTACCCAATGTCCCATAGATCCATTAGCCAGTGGCTTTGGGCCAGTACCTAGTCTCCTTGACCTCCCAATTTGATGGTTTAATTATGTATCTGAATATTCTTTCTTTACTTTCAAATTGCTCAGCCTCTGCTACATCTTCCTATTTGGTCCCCACTTCCATTGTTGGAGATATGACACTCACAGATGACTTTTAGTGTACTTCTAAGACTATCTAGAGATATACCCAGACCATATCTTTCTCTCATTACTCACTATAGGATTACAGAATAATTTATGTACCCATGAAAAGCCTATCATAAACAAAGTAAGAATTACCAGACATTCAGCTTCAAAGGGTTATTCTTCCACAGTCGTTAGTAGAGAACCAACAGAGTAGAAGACAGTTCCATTTTGTGCTACAGTAATCCTTATCTTGGGATTTCACTGAGTGAACAGGTAATGCTGTCCATGGAGATCACTGACTGTTACTAGGACCACTGACATTAGACACAGAAGACCCCTACATTAACAGGTAATATCTATGTATTTTAAGAAACTAAAATCCAGTAGGACATAATTGGTTTCTCTTAGGGTCTGCAAAAAAAAGGGGGGGGGGGCGGGGCACAGGAAAACTTTTATAGAGTCACACAAAACTAGTAACTGGTAATATACAAAACTGGGCAAGCAGCTAGAAAAGCACTTGAGAAACTTTTTACTCACACTGTTCACATTACTTTTTGTATGTGCCATATGGTAGTTTCTTAATTAATCAACAATTTTTGCTGACCAGATGCTAAATTCGGTTACTTCTAGCTGCTGAAAGAATGGCCTCAGGGAAAGCTGGGACGGATCAGCGGGTAAAGTGCTCGCTTTGAAGCCCCGAGGACGGAGGATTGAATCCTGGCCCCGGCCCCGGCCCCTGCAAACCCACATGCTGAACTGGAATGTGCCCCCAGTTCAGTTCTTGCTGGGACCTAGGTGGGAGGTTCCCAGCCCAGTTCCTGCCCTGCGCAGCCCTGTGCCCACCTGTGGAGTGAAACTATATGGAAAACTAATGTCAACTATGGAGATTGCTCTGGGCCCTCCCCCTTCTCTCTGTCTCTCTCTATCTCTGTTTCTCTCTGTCAAAAATCAATAAAATAAATCTTAAAAAAAAAAAAAAAAGAATGGCCTCAACTTAAAAATCAAACAGATTTAAAATATTGAGCAATATTTCATTGTCTTCTACATACTGGTGCTCTGCAACAAAACTCTGGATATATACCTCTAGTTCAGTTTTTGGTCAAAATAGTTCATCTATCACAATTTTTCTGTGAAATGACTTATAAAAAACGTAAAGCTAGATTAGAATTACTGAAAGGTTCAGATTTATTTTTAACCAGTATGCTTTTTTCCTCTATATATCACTAATCTAAAAATTAGATATGTGTCCTAGGAAATAGAAATTAAGCCATGACATTATTTTTAAACATATAAACATACCTTGTCCAAAACTGCTTTCTTCCAAATGCAAGTCAACATGTTCCTGCAGAATATGGTAATTTGTACAGATGAGTCCACACATAGGGCAGTCATACAGTGGTTGATCACAGTCTGTAACAGAGATATAATTCAACTGGCTTTATTTTTAAAACTTACTAAAACAAAGCCAGAACCAACTCTACACTTTAGTTTGTCATGGAGTCAGCAAAACAGCCTACACAATTAAGTTCCTAAATGCCACTTTGTACTAATTTAAAAAGAAATCTAGGGGAAGCCGGGATGGCTCAGTGGGTTAAGCGCTCACTTTGCAGCCACGGGGAACTAGGATCGAATCCCAGCCCCGGCCCATGCAGACCCATATGCTGAACTGGGGAGTGCACCCAGTTCAGTTCTGATGGGGGTGAGACCCTGGCCCAGTTCCTGCCCTGTGCAGCCCTGTGCCCACCTGTGGAGTGAAACTATGTGGAAAAACCGATGATGTGCAACTATGGAGACTGTTCTGGGCCCTCCTCCTTCTCTCTGTCTCTGTTTCTGTATCTCTCTCTGTCAAAAAAAACAATTAAAAAAAATTATAATAAAAAGAAATCAAGTTTTTGCTTGGTGGTGAAATTGTTTTTTCTTGTATTTTATCGGGGGGAAAATAACATTTTTTTAACCTTCATAAATGCACCAATACTTTTGGTGATATAAATCTTCAAAAGTTAACAAAATCAACATCATAAAAAAAAAAAAGAAATGCTAGAAATAAAAAAGCACCAATAGAAATGTTTGATGGGCTCATTAGCAGTCTGGACATGGCTTAAGAAGAAAAGCGTGAGCTTGAGGATATGACAAGAGATATTTCCCAAACTAAAAAGAGAAAAAAGACAAAAAAACTCCCAGCAAACTAAAAATGAAGGGAACTTCAACTTGATAAAAAATATCTACAAAACATCTATAGCAAACATCACAGTTAATAGTGAAAAAACATGAGAAAAAATATAAAATTCTGATAAAGGAAATCAAAGAACAACTATTTCTTCTTTATCATAGGAAGACTTAATATTGTCAAGAAGTCTTATTTTTCCAACTTGATTTATAGATTCAATGCAATCAAAATCCCAACAAGTTATTGTGTAGATATTATCGAACTGACTCTAAAGTCTATATGCAGAAGCAAAAGATCCACAGTAGTGGAGAAGAACAAAGTTGGAGAACTGATACTTTGAATTCAAATATAGCACTACCAAGAGAGTGTGGTACTGGAAAAAGAACAAATAGATCAATAGAGCCAAATAGAGTCTAGAAATAAACCAACAGGAAGTAGAGGTATTAAGATAGTCTTTTCAACAAATGGTGTTGAAACATATGGACAACTGCATGCAAATAAAGTGAACCTAGACACAGACCTTAAACCCTTCACAAAAACTAACTCAAAAATGAAACATAAGACTAAATGTAAAATGCAAAACTATAAAGTTCCTAGAAAAGAAGAGAAAACTTAGAAGTTTTGGGTATGGTGATGACTTTTAAGATATAATACCAAAAGCATGCTTAATGTATGAAATAATTGATATGATGGAACTTTATTATAATAAAAAAATACTCTGCTGAGGGATGTCAGAATAGCTCAGCAGTTGAGCACTTGCCTGG
Organism: Craseonycteris thonglongyai; assembly: GCA_004027555.1. Classification (NCBI taxonomy): domain Eukaryota; kingdom Metazoa; phylum Chordata; class Mammalia; order Chiroptera; family Craseonycteridae; genus Craseonycteris; species Craseonycteris thonglongyai. The sequence goes on from PVKE010042434.1 coordinate 5,158, forward strand.
CAATTGTAAGATCTGGGGTTTGATTTCTGGCCCCAGCCTGTGCAACCCCATGTGCTGAACTGCAGCACAAATGGTAACCGTGAGTGGCTCAGTGGCAAAGGTTCTCACCTCCTGTGCATGAGGCCCCCGGTTAGGTTCTCATCCTGTGCAGTCCCACATTCACACGTGTGGAATGAAACCATGTCACAACTAATGATGTACAACTATGGAGACTGCTATGGGCTCTCCTTTACCCTCCCCATCTGCACCACACACACCTTCTCTCAAACAATAAAATAAAAATAAAATCTTAAAAAAAAAAAAAGATTCTGCAAATGACAATGCCAAGAGAATGAGAAGACAAACCACAGAATGGAAGAAAATATTTGCAGAAGATTCATGTGATAAAGATCTGTTATTCAAAAAATATAAAGAATTTTTAAAAATTAACAAGAAAACCAAAAGTCAGATTAAAATATAAACCAAAGACCTTCACAGATAGCTCACCAAAGAAGATATACAGATGATAAGCAATCATATGAAAAGATGTTCATCATATGTTATTAGGGAATGGCAAATTAACAAGATACAACTACATATATACTAAAATGGCCAAAATCTGGAACACTGACAATACCAAATGCTGACAAGGATGTGGAGCAACAAGAATTCTCATTCATGCTAGTAGAAATGCAAAATGGTACAGACACTTTGGAAGAGTTTGGCAGTTTTTTATAAAATTAAATACACTATTATCATACACACAATAATCACATCCTTGATATTTACCCATATAAAAAGAAAACTTCTGTCCACACAAAAACCTCCAGACAGATGTTTATAGCAGCTTTATTTATAACTGCCAAAACTTGGAAGTAACCAAGATGTCCTTCAATAGGTACTTGGATAAACTGTGGTACATTCAAACAATGGAATATTATTCTAACTAAAAAGAAATGAGCTATCAAGCTATGAAAAGACAATGAGAAAACTTAAATGCTAATACGTTAAAACACCAATCTGAAAAAGCTATCTACTACTATATGATTTCAAAACTATGAGGACAGTGAAAAGATCAGTGGTTGTCTAGGGTTAGGGACAAGGAAGGGATGAAGTGTCAGTGCAACTATTCTGTAGCATACCACAATTGTGGGTACACGTTATTATACATTTGTCAAACCTGTAGAATATACAACACCAGGAGTGAACCCTAATTTAAACTACAGAGATGGAATGATATCAATGTACTAACGCAGAGTCACTGATTATAACAAATATCATCGCTTGGTATAGGATGCTGATGGCAGAGGAGGTTGTGAGTCTGAGGAAAGAGATATATGGGAACTCTCTGTACTTCCTGCTCAATTAGGTTGTGAAACTAAAATTGTTTTAAATTTTTTTATTAATTATAAAATGAATTTAGGCACTTTCAACTTTTACAAAAATTAACTGAAATGAATCACAGACTTCAATGTAAAATTCAAAACTATAAAACTTCTAGAACATAGGAAAAGTGACCTTGGATTTGGCAATAAATTTTTAGATACAATGCCAAAAACACAATCCATGAAAGAAAAAATCAAATAAGTTGTATTTCATTACAAGTAACAACTGCTCAGCAAAAGACACTATTAATAGAATTGAAAGATACGCCCAGACTGGGAAAAAATATTTGCCAAACACATATCTGATAAAGGACTTGTACCCAGAGTATTTTTTACTCTGAAAACTCAACAGTATATATATATATAAAAGATACAATCCTAAATGTGTATGCACAAGAGCCTCAAAAATACATGAAACAGGGGAAGCTAGGGTGGCTCAGCAGGTTAAGCGCTCACTTTGCAGCCTGGGGGACTGAGGATCAAATCCCTGCCCTGGCCCATGAGGACCCACATGCTGAACTGGGGTGTGCCCTCAGTTCAGTTCTTGCCGGGGACTATGCAGGAGGCCCCTGGCCCAGTTCCTGCCCTGCACAGCCCCATGCCCACCTGTGAAGTGAAACTATATGGAAAACTAATGCTGTCAACTATGGAGACTACTCTGGGCTCTCTCCCTTCTCACTGTATGTCTCTGTCAAAAAACAATAAAAATAAAAAAAAATACATGAAACAAAACCTGATAGAGCTGAAATTAAAAAATAGACAAATATGCAATTATAACTGGAGACTTCAACAAGCCCTTTTCAAAACTGGTAGAACTGCTACACAGGAAATTAGCAAGGATCTGAACAATTAAAAAACATAATCTAACTGATAAATATAGAATACTACACCCAACAGCAAAATACACTTTTTCCTCCAAGTGTCCATGGAATTGGTACAAAGGAAGATCATCCACTGTATCTTGGGCCATAAAATAAGTTTCAACAAATTTTAAAGAAATGAAAGCATAGAGTGTTTTCAGAGCATAATAGAATCAAATCAGAACTCAATAACAGAAAAATCACAGTCTGAAACAGTCCAGAAGCCATTGGGTTGTTGGTAGGTAAAGGAACACCTAACGGACACTGAACTGAGAGTATTTCTCCTCAGAAAGGTTATAAAACTACTCTCAATGTAGCTGAAACATTTATTATCTGAAACAAAATTCTCTTAAACTGAGACAACTGTTACTTATACAAAATGAACAATTTACCTTCTAATGGAGTGTCTAATAGACTGGCATGCTTTGTTTTCACATGAGTTTCCATATCTTGACTACAATCTTCTATTTTTCCACAGAATGGACAATCAGGAAGACTATACATTGTTTCATAAATTGATCCTTTTATTTTGGATAGGTCACACTGTTTTTCCTTACTTTTCAGGAATTTTCTGGATTTTGTTAAGTTCTCTGAATATAAGGCTTTATGTTTTAAAGTACCATCTTTAGGCATGCTTTGAGCTGAAATTTTCGGATCATTAGATGCACACGCTGAATGAATACTTGAATTAACTTCCATTCTACACTGTAGGGTGTTGTCCTTCCCATTATCTGAAGTTCCATACTGTATTGTGTTGATCCTCTCAACGTTTCTTTCTAGTTCATTTTGCTCAAAATGAGCAGTTTCAATATGAAAACACATTTCATCATAATTCACACCTGACAACTTGCAAAATGGACATATAATCTCATTTTCCATGTGAACAATTAGGAGGTGAGCCTTCATATCTGGTTCTGAGGTTACTGTTTCACCACAAATATCACAAGAAAGCATGGTACATAAGGTAGCTAGAAAAGAACACAAAGTTATTTTAAGTTAGAAAGTAAGAATTGAAGATAAAATGCATTTTATAACATGATTTGGAACAATTTATTTAAAACTGGTTTAGACGGAAAATTTTTCAATGTACCTACTGATCCTCAAATATACAAACTTATTTATAAATCTCAACCAAAATTTCACTACTGTATTTCAAGTTTATGGTTTCAATAACACAAAGGCAATAATAGTGCAAATTAAATAAATTTTCAAATATTTCAAAAAGTGTGTCTGATCTGAGGTAGAAAAATGTAACATTTGTAAAACTGCCCAGGTAAGAAAAATCAGGTAAGAGAAACAAAAGAGAAGAATTATTATCAACTGAAGTATCTAAATATAGAACCTTACAGTTGTAAATAATGGAGAGGGTAAATAAATACATCTTAACAATAGCAGTTAACAGTTAAAGAGTTTTACGTATATCAAACTAATTTAATATCATTATGATTCTATATGGAGCAAACCCTGGCTCAGATACATGACCAAAGGCAGTGATTAGCCAACTTGGCTAACCTGGTCTAGCTCCAGAGGCTATACAGTACTCTCAACACAAAAAATAGAAGCATATTAGAAAAGGGCACTGATTTTAGAGTTAAGAGAACTGCATTATAATCTTGGGTTTCATAATTTTGGGTAAAACACCTCTTTGAGGTTCGGTCTATAAAATGAGTTGTACCAAATCAGCAGTCACTTTTGCGTTTTATGGACGTATATAAAGTTCTGGCTACCAACAAAAGGTGATTTTGCTAAGAATTTTTTTTTTAAGCACTTACCACCACAACCTTCCTACTACTACAAACCATCGTTCAACTAAGGACTATTTAAAAACAACCAGGAAATAAGAAAGGTGTGTAAACTACTGCTATTATTTCAATAAATTTAGCTTTACACTGTCATTATTTTTTCTTACTTCCTTGTATACCGTAGTAGTCTGGTTTTAGAAGGAAGTTCTCTCAAATCCTTAGTAGAAAGGACGTCAAACGCAGAGGTTCTTTTTCCCCGTGGTTGGGACACGGCTAGACACAGGAGGATTCGCTTCAACTCCCACTTCAGGTGAGAGCTGTAAGCAGGTGACAAATGCTGGGATGGGTACGCAATGAGAGAGGCGGTGTGGGCCGGAATGCAGCAAGGCCGAATCTGCCCCAAGGTCCGCTCCACCGCCCCTACCCAAGACACGAAACAAGCTCAGACAGACAGCCAGACACTAACTGGGTCAAAGCTTTGGACCTGGGAAATGAAGGCTGGAACCGTCAGCAGAGCTGACAGCGTATAGCTCTGCGGAGGAGTGCGTGCGCGGTGTCGATTACCTTTCCAGGCCTGAAAGACAAACGCAGGCCCTCTCTTCACCCAGAGATTCAGTTAACCGAGAAAAAAACCCCCAGCAACTTCAAAAGACTAGAGCTTCGAGCATCACATTCAAAAAACCCTTTTCTCTGTTCCCCGGAATAGAAGCGCTCCCAGCATGCACCGCTCCACGACGGTCTGGGCTGTAGTGCATTCTGGTAGTCGTAGTCACCTTTCCGTCCTTCCAATTAGGGTTCCGATTCCAAATTTACTAGGAGAGACACTAGGCTCTGAGGTCTTTCTGAAAGAATGATTAGGGAAGGTCCTAAGGCATTCATTACACGAGTCCATAGTACTCACTATCTAGGGCCAGAGTAGCACTATTATCAATAAAGGGCTTATAATGTTACTAGGTGTCACACTCCAAACTAAGCTCTGCAGATGGAGGATGACTAAAACAGGTTCTTGGCTTAAGGTTCTAAGATTACATGTATCTTATTTTTATGATTCAGTCCTTATTTCATTCAACAATATGGGTGTCTATTACAAAGGCATTCATTCTGCTTGGAACTGGAGCTGTAGCAGTAATAAAAATATACAAGATTCAGGCCATCTGAAGCTTACATTCTGACAGATAGAAAAATAAACTGATCATGATAAATACTACAAAAAACATAAACCAGAATTATTTATAGAAAGGATAAACGTAGGTGTCTCTGAGGAGATGATGAACAAACTTGGCACCAACAGAAGGCAGGGCATTCCAGGCAGAGAAAATAATAACAACGGCTCTAAAACAGGAGCAAAAAGAACATACTGTGATCTGAGCATAATAATCTAGAAGTGGTTACAACATGAATTGTAGATGGGGGCCAAATCATGTAGGGTCTTGTAGAAAATTATTGGGAGTGTTTAAATAGGAGAGTGGCATGATCTTATGATGTACAGAATATATTTTAAAAATCATTTTGGGGGTTGAATGGTTAAACCTGGGCAAATGAACATGTTTAGTCCCTGCTTCTTAAAAAATCTAAAATGACAGAAGAATAAAGCTAATAATGACACTAAGTGCTAGTGAGATTTCTTTTTTAAATTGAAAGCTAGAAAAAGAATGGATGAACAGTAATAAATTTAGCTAAGAAACAAAGTCAACAACAAAAAAGTAAATTCATACACCATAACTGTGGACATGTTCAGAAATTAAAGACCAGATACTTCTGAAAAAAGATATTAAATTTGGGCCTGAAAAGAGGAACTTATGCTGAAATTCTGAATTAGGGGCAGTTAGAACCTAACCTTCAGAGTTCCTCCATCATGAGGTTGTCATGTGACTCACCTTTCTTTACCTTCCAGACAGAACACTACGGGTTTAGGTTATGAAGAAAATGAACCAGAGAGCCTATGAAATCAGAAATGCACAGCCTAAGGGTGGGAGTCAAAGTATTGGACTGAAAATGGGGAATAGTGGAAGCTAAATTCTGAATCATGGGCCCTTAGCCATTTTTCCTCCATTACATTCTGATGTTTGATTTGTGCCTCCAAATCAGGGGATTAGAGACTCTTCTCCAGGGAAAACCATTAATCCAAGAGAAAATACCTACAGATAATGACTTATAAAATCCTCCAGTGAAGCAGCCAACATCCCATTTTATCACCCTGTAGGGAAGCCAATAGTGAACAAACAAACCTGACTGATACACAAGCTCACAGTAGCTTTCTTTAGTGTCTCACTGTTAAATATGAATGGAAACTGAAGAACCACCAGGTGTTGGGAGTACAGTCTGTGGCAGGAACAAGGAAAACCAAAATGATCAAAAGGGGAAATAAATAAAATGTTTCTTCAGAATAAGAGAGAAAAAGAATACTTCAAGGAAACTGCAATTAATATCTTCAGAGAGGCAAGATATTTAATCCCTGAATCAAAAATATTTAATTACCAAAATAGCTCTTGGAATTAAAAAATAAAATGGCAGGAATATATGTACATACAAATAGATAATTGATAGATAGATAGATGATAGATAGATATAGAGCTGAAAATTAACCTGAAAATTTTCTCGTAAAGTAAAAAGAACAAGAGATGGAGAACAGGAGCTTTTACGGGGTAGGATTCATGTGTTATTTATCTCGCTTATTCTGTGCCTAGTATTGCTTCTGGAAAAGTCTGTATTCAATTCTGTTTGCTGAACTCCAGGGTGAATTACAAGGCTGCATGTATTATAATAATTTAGAGCAGGGGTGGCCAACAAGTCGATTGCGGTCGACCGGTTGATTGCAAGGCCAATTTTGGTCGATCGCCGATTGCTCGCAATGTCTGGGGTGGAATTCCATGTACCATGGACTTTGAAGCGATTGTAGAAGACAAAACTTTCTAGCAATAGTTTAATGCATTCTGGGAATTTGCCAAGGTCATAAATTCCTAGAATTCTGACAGCCTGACACTGTGATCTCTGCCCACCCAGACAATACATTTTAACTTATGTGTTACACTTGTCACCGGACGCAACGCGTGAACGCAACAGTTACGACTCGACTCATCGAAGAACATAGTCAGTGAGCTTGAATACTTGGTAGTGTCATACAGTAGCTTCTTTTCTTTTGTATTAACAGTACTAAATTATTTTGTATTAACAGTACTATATTATTATCAATTAATATTATTTATCCTCGGTGACCACGTTGAGTTTCAATTTTTTTCTGTTTAAAATGTAAGTACCTTTTCTTTGTTTTAAATTAAATTGCTTTTTTTACCTATCTATTTACTTGGCAAGTGAGCATTCTCGGCAACAGATCTCTAAACTGCGGTCATTACACTGAGAGAAAAATAAGAGACAGTATTACAAATATATTAGGAATAACAATAATTCTATTTAAATTAAGAAGTCAGTATTGCAAACCGTAATAAATATATTGTAACTTTAACATACTTCTTGTAAATTTGAATATATCTATATTAGATTTTAATATACTTGTATAGTTGTCCCCGATCGTAATATGCAGTATTGTTATTTCTCTCAATGTAATGGAGATAATTGCCGCAGTTCATGAGTTTTTTAATTTTCTAGGAAAATATTTAACTCAATATTTATTCTTTAAATTGTCATATTTCTTTGCATTCTAGTATACCCATGAACATGAGTGGTAAACCAAAAAAATCGAAAACTTATCACTTCAATGAAGAATGGGAACTCGATTACTTTTTTACAATGGTGAATGATAAATGTTGTTGTTTAATATGACTTACCTCAGTAGCCATTGCTAAAAAGGGTAATCTGGAGAGACATATTTTAGCTTTACATAACAAGTATCAAACAGATTATCCACCAAATTCTGAACTGAGAAAACATAAAGTTAGGGATCTTAAAACTCAATTAACAAATCAACAAAGCGTTTTCAAAAAGCCAAGGTTGAAGTCACAAGCAGTAACTACTGCATCATTCAAAGTAAGCTATCTCTTAGCAAAACAATGTAAGCCATTTTCTGATGGTGAATTTGTAAAGGAAATTTTTTGGGAAATGTCAGATTCACTATTTAACGATTTTAAGAACAAGAGTGAAATTGTTGCTGCAATTCAAGATCTACAATTGTCTCGAAATACAGTGATGCGACGAATTGAAAGGATGAGTGGGAGTGTAAAAGAGCAGTTATATAATGATATTAATAGATGTTCTTGTTTTTCCCTTCAGTGTGATGAATCGACAGATATAAGTGATACAGCACAATTGTTTTCGTTCGAATGGTTTTTAAGGATTTTACATCTAAAGAAGAACTGATGGGTATGATTTCTTTGAAGGAAAGGACTAGAGGTGTAGACATATTCAAAGCCTTTAAAAACTTGCTCAATGATTTGAAAGTACCACTTTTTAAATTAGTCTCAGTAACAATGGATGGCACAGCTGCAATGATAGGTTGCATAAATGGATTTATAGCCCTATGTCGAAATGAAGATGAATTCCCAGCCTTTTTGAGCTATCACTGCATAATTCACCAGCAAGTGTTAGCTAGCAAGAGACTAAACACAAAAGAGGTAATGGACATAGCATTTAAAATTGTTAATTCAATTCGAGAAAGTTCCCTCAAACGG
>PVKE010042435.1:0-13751 GCA_004027555.1 Craseonycteris thonglongyai
CTGTTTTCCTCTTTGCTTTGGCTGCTAGGAAACTCAGGAACAATTCGGGGGCCTCCATACTGATTTTCCTTGGCTTCCTATGATTATTTAATGCTTGCTCTCCCTGTGTGGGAATGCAGTGTAGAGGAAGATCGGGGTTCTGGATCAGGCTGCCTGGACTCGGATCTTGGCTCCCTCCACTGCCTTTTGCTGAACACCCTCACTTGCCTAAGAACTGAGTGCCTTCTGCTTATAGGGATGATAATCGTCCTTCCTCCTGGGAGAGGACCTCGGCAGCTCAGCAGAGAGCCCGGCTCACAGGGAAGCCACTGCCTTCAGCATTCTTTCTCGGTTAGCAACCTTGCAGGGTGTGTGGGGCGGGCTGTACCTTCAAAGTCCACCAGGCCATCCCCGTTGAGGTCAATGTCGTGAAGGATCTCATCCACCTCCCGCTGCGTGAGGCGCTCCCCCAGCAGGACCTTGAGGGCTGCCCGGAGCTCAGTCAAGCTGATGCAGCCGTCCCCATTGGTGTCAAACTGTGGTGGCGTTGGTCATGGCTTTGGGTCATTGACCGAACCATCCATTCACTCAGCCCCTGCCCGCCCTCCAGCCCTGGGGGCCGCACCTCTCGGAAGGCGTCCCGTAGTTCCCTGACGCCAATCATGTCTGCCGTCTCTGCCAGCAGCTTGGGGCCCATCAGTTCCACAAAGTCTTCAAAGTCCACCTTCCCACCAGCTGGGGGCCGGCCGTGCTCGTCAGAGTCCCGGGCCAGGAGAGACCCCTGCCCAGCCCTGGCCCTCCTCTGCCCTCCACCCTCCCCTCTGGCTTGTGCCCCTCTCCCCTGCTTCCCTAGATCGTCCCTTCACTCCTTCAGGGCCCCACAGACTGGACCATCTGTGTGCTGTTTTGATGGCTTTCCTTACTTTTCACGAAGAATGTGTCAGGGTTCAAGTCCTAGCTCCAATGATCTGGCTGTGTGACCTTAGACAAGTCACTTAATCTTTCAGGTACTCAGTTTCCTCATCTAAAAACTGGGGATAGTGGTCCTTGCCCTGGCCACCTCGGAGGAAATAGTGAGTCTCTGGAGGCAGAGAGCCCTGGCCTTGAGAATTGACCAAGGTCCAGCTCTGTGCCGGGGCTGCCCAGCCGCCCTGACCCTCGCCTCTGGGGAACTGGGGGTGGGGTGGGTCTGAGGTACGTACTGATTTGCTGTGAAATTTCGATGAGCTCCATCTCCGTGGGCATGTAACCCAGGGTCCGCATGCAGGCGCCCAGCTCCCGGTAGCCAATGTAGCCGTCCCGGTCCCGGTCAAATTCCTGGAAGGCGACCTGCAGCTCTGCCAGGCAGGGCAGGGTCAGCCTCCCCCTTCCCCCATGTCCCCTGGATCCCAGCTTGGATCAGGTTACCCTTCTCCCTTTAATCCAATCATTCCCTCCTAAACAGTGGCTTCTCTCTGCTGCCTCAGGACATTTGCACATGCTATTCCCTATAACTCCTTTTATCAGCAAATATTTAGGAAGCATCTACCACATGCCAAGTTTTAATCTAGATAGTGGAGATATGACAGAAAGAGAGAGAGAAAGTAAGAAGAAAGCGAAGGAGGGGAAAGAGGGAAAAAGGGAGGAAGGAAGGAAGGGAGGGAAGGAGGGAGGAAGGAGGGAAGGAAACCCCTACCGCATGGAGTTCACATTCTGGAACACCCTTCCCTCTTCTTTGGTCCTTATGCCACCTACTCAAGGAATTTGCCTTTAAATTGAGTCCCGTTTGTTTATTTCCTTGAAAGCACTTAGCACCAGTATACTTGTAGTTGACTTATTGATCAGTCTGTCTCTAGAGGACACCAGCCCTATCTGCCCAGTTTGCCACGTTTGCCAGTGCTCAGCACAGGGCCAGGTATACAGTGAGCACCCAGGAAGTGTGTGCTGAGTAAACACATATAACGGGGTTCCATGACCCACCAGGCAAAGGAGACCAGCAACTGACATCGGGGGTTTTGTCAACCCCTCCCTGCTCAGTCTTGTCCCACCTCCTCTCATGGGTCCCCTGCCGCCTTCTTCTTGCTCCTAGTCCCTCTTGGAGACGGCCGAGGCCCCTACCAGTACCCCCTTCCCTATGTGCAACCCCCCCCCCACACACACACACACCCCTCCAGAAACTAATTCTCTCCTAAACCCTTTACCTTCAATCTCCTCCGGCCGCAGCTCCCGGTCCTGAGGGGGCACAGAAGGGTTAGGAATTCCCCGGACCACCCCTTCCTTTTTGTTTTCTGGGGCTCGCCCCTCAGCCCCCCCATCACACACACGCACAGGGCCTGTGTCTGTCTAACACTGCTCACACCCGGTTTCTCCCACCCATTCCTACTGACTGGCTTGGGGGTCTTGGGTCCCCCCTTCCCTGCCACGTGCCCAGACCTCTCCCAGAGCCTTACCTGCCCTCCACTGCCACCCTCTTCTAGGGCACGGAGCCCCATTTGCCAGAGGTGGATCTGGGTTTGGGTAGAACCTCAGGCTTGGCCCTGGGGGCCTCAATGTTGCTCTCTTATTCTCTCTACCCCTCTCCTGGGGATCTGGCCACCTCCCTGCCCCCTCGCTGCGTGGCTGTCTCTGATGTTTCTCTGGGTTTCTCTCTGCCCCCCTCCCCGGATCTGTGTGCCTTTGCACTGAGCTCCCCACTCAATCCTCACCACCCCCCACCGCACCCCACCGCACCCCACTCAAGGAGAAGCAGAGTGAGGGGGCAAGGGCAGTGGGTGGGCAGGTGGCCGTCCATACAAGCTGGGTGACAGCAACACTGGGCTGCAGGAAGATGCAGGCGGGCCCCACCAAGCTGCTGAGCACCGCGTAGCCCTGGACACCTGGCCCAGGGCCCTCGTGCTCTGTGGGGCCATGCCAGGAGCCGGGCCACTGCCAGCCATCCTGTAGCAGAGCCTGCCGTGAGCGGGGACAGCGGCCCCTCTCCACCTCCGCTCATCGGCTCCCACTGTCTTGGGTACCCGGCACAGGAGAATGGGGGCCCTCGCCTATCACCATGCTAGGCTGCAAGGGCCCACCCCTTAGCGGTTCAGGCGGGCAAATTGGGGCCCTGAAAAAGGCAAGGGACTAAGCCAAGGCCACTCGGAGAGCCAGTGGCAGAGAGAGCTCTTGAGCTCAAGCTATCAGAGAGCAGGGACAGGAAGTGGCTGGGGGGGTGCTGCTAGGGGGTCTGATGAGCTTGGCAGGGGTGGCCCAGTGGTCCACAGGCACCAAGACCAGGGGGGGCCAGCATCCAGGGGCTCCCGGGAGAACCTCAGTTTAGGGCAGTGGGAACCAACCCCTCCATCCCTGCTGTGCCCACCTAACCCTTTCCCGGCCTTCACACGGGCCCTGCCCACCTGCTTGACCCTGGCCTAGGCTTCTCCCCTGGGCCCTCCTGCCTTAGGTCCTCACTGTCTGGGCCGCTTGGCACAGTTTCCCATGGGCCCCTGAACCAGGCCAAGCCTGGCGTCCGGGGAGCAGCCCGGGGCTGGGCCTCCGCAGACGCTGTGGGATCCTGCCAGCCCCCAGTTGCTCCCGGAGAGAGTCTGGGAGTGCTGCAGGGGATTTTCCTGGCATTTTGTGGGGAAGATCAGGGGCGGTGGGCAGGCGGGGAGCCCTGGCACAGGGCACGGGTCCTAATCCGGGATTATCTCTGAGCATCTCTGCTGGTGAGGGGCCCCCTGGGAGGCCCAGCCTCTCCAGGCTCACTCCTGAGGGTCTTCCAGACACTCCCTCCCCAACATCCTTCTCCTCGCAGCCCCTACCCCGGGTCTGGCAGGTCAGCAGAGAGGCAATGTCTTCAGAAGCAGGGCTGGGGCCCTGTGTACCAGGGAGGTGGGCTGGGCATCTCTGCAGTCAGAGCGGTGGACAAAGGCAGGTGGTATGAACTCTGTAGACCCTCCCCACACGGCCTGTCCTCCGACAGGAGGCACCCTGGGCCCCGCCTGCCAGCCTGAGTGCTCTTGGCACCTCTGCCTCTGCTGGTGCCCTGACCCTTGCACCGGGACAAGGGGCTGAGGGGAGCTGAGCCCGGGTGCTGCGGGCACGTGAGCACAGAGGCGGGGAGGCCACAGCTGCCCAGCCGAATGACCCCTCCATCAGCTCGCGAGGCTGGCTGGGGTTGGCTCCCTGGGCTCAGTCCTGGGTCTGTCCTCAAGGGCCCCGGTTTGGGTGTGGGGTCCCCGCTGCTCCCTCATGGTCCCCTCACAGGATGGCCCCCTCGCCCTGCCCACTTTACCTGCCCGTAGGCTGCCTGCACCTGGGTCTCCAGCTCCTGCAGGAGTAGCCGCCGCCTGGTGGCTGCTGGGCTGGCAGGGGCCGCCTGGCTGGGCCCTGCAGGGTCCTCAGAGGGCCGGGGGTCCCCCGTGGGGAGGCTGTCACCTTCCAGGTCCTGGGGAAGGGCCATGGAGACGAGCACCAAGGGACACGGCCCCACTGCGGCCTCCCTGGTCCTGCGGGAGGGTGGCTTAGTGGGCACCTGTGGGCGTGGTCCCCACAGGGTTCCTGCTACTCTCCTTGTTCCTTCCTTGCTCCATGCACTGGTGGGGCCCCCCAAGTCCCACATCCTTCCTAGTTCCCCTTGCCCCTCACACAGCCTGTCCCCCAAATCCTAGCCTTCTCCCCACCCCACCCCCCTCCAACCTGCATGCTGGCCACAGAAGGCACCTGGGGGTCCCCAGCACCATCTCTGCAGACCCGCCGCCAGGCCTTTCCGGTCTCAGCTTCTGAATCTCCTTTTTCCTGTCTCTGTCCTGCTCCACTTGCTTCATCCGTGTCTCTGTGTCCGTGTGACCTGCACTCCCTCTTCCGACCCCTCACCCCTGCGGACCTTTCTTCCGTGCTGCCTGTGGGTCTCTCTCACTGCCCTCCCTCTGCATGGGGCTCTTCCTCACATCGGTCTGTCTGTCTTTCTGTCTATCCATCCTCATTCTTCTAGTCTCCCCATCATCCTCCCTCCCAGGATGGTTCCTGGGTTCTGGAAAGACAGGTTCACTGCCCCCCAATCAGCCTCACCCCAGCCCTCCTCCCTTCTCCCCACCTTCTGCACTTCCCCTGCCAGCACCTCCCACCCCACCCAGCCTCCTGCTTCTCAGGGAAAAGGGTGGGGGTGGGCCAGGCCGCCCCACGGCCTCTGGGGTCCCCAGGCCACTTACCACCTGGCTGCCTGCTCCTCACCTCCCAGAATGAGGTCAGCTGTCCTGCCCCGGCCCTGCTACAGGCCCCTCATGATTTATTCACCTGCCCCCTGCACCAGCTTTTGTCCGAGGGAACCAGATCCTGCCAGACACCTGCCACCTGAGCTGCTGGCTCCGGCCTCTCTCGGCCACATGCGACCATCCATTCATGTATTCCTTTTGCAAACATCTGAGGCTGGCTGGGACCATGACCTGGACCCGGACCCAGGCCCGGACCAGACCAGCTGCTGGGGCCACACGACTGGGCCTGCCTGCCCGAGGTCCCTGCTCTCAGGCGTATGGAACTCAGAAAAGGGCCAACAGACCGTTCCCAAGTGCTTGGGGCTCTGACCCACCTCGGGGTACTTCATGGCGGAGATGAGGGGTGGAGTAGGGCATTGCCTACCCATGTTTAACCTGGGCTTGGCCCTGGGCCAGCAACGGGGGCTCAGGTGGGGATCAGCTGTGAACTTGGAGTGTTCCGGGTACTGGAATCGACAGGGTGTGTTGCATGGAGGTTCTTGGGAGGCAGGCAGGGGTCAGCAGCCCCTGGAAAGGGTATGGGTGGCAAGAGTTTGGAGAAAATTTCAGAGGTTCTGCGTCTTTAGCTGATGTTTGTGGAGCTCCTGCTGTGGGCCTTCCTGGTCCTGGAACCCAGTCCCTGACACCTGGAACCTTTGGTCCGGTGGGAGGTGCACATTCAACACCCCGGGATGGCTGGGGAGGAGTTCAGTGCCGGAAAGGCCCAATAGGCCGTGGAGAGGGAGGAGTCGGGACCTTGCTGTGATGGGGGGAGGGGCGATGGAGGTGACATGTGAGCCCAGACCAGATGGGGTGACCACAGGCAGAGGGACCAGGACCCACACAGCCCTGAGGCAGTCTGAGGAGCTGAGGGAAGGCCATGCTTGACAGGCCAGGCGGGCCAGGGAGGGCCAGGTGCATGGTGACCACTCACGATGACCACATGAGGGCTTGACCCCCCTGCACCCCCATCATCCTCCCCACCCCCATCCCCAGCGGCCAGGCACTGCGGACCTCCCTCAGTGATGGAATTCATTGTTTTCCACAAGGTCATAAACAGGCCTGCAGGCTTGGCTTCCCCTACGTTCACTGTGTGACCCAGACAAGGGATTTCGTCTCTCCAGGCCTTGGTTTCCTTATCTGAGAAGTGGAGGTTGACCTAATATCTGCCTCAGGTGCCATTGTGAAAATTCAATGATAAAGGACCTGGCAGGTTGCTGGCACATAGGAAGGGCTCAAAACACGGTGCCTTTCAGAACTCTGAATACGCAAAAAACTACAGCATATGCACTTTATAAGGGTGAGGATGTTTTGTAATTTTTTTTTATTGTTTCTGACAGAGAGAGACAGAGAGAGACAGAGAGAAGAGGGAGGGCCCAGAGCCGTCTCCACAACTGTATATCATCAGTTTTCGACATGGTTTCATTCCACATAGGTGGGCGCAAGGCCGCGCAGGGCAGGAACAAGGCGGGGGCCTCCCGCGTGGGAAGCTCGCCCTCGTGAGAACTGAACTGAGGCCACACCCCAATTCAGCATATGGGTTGCCGAGGCAGGGGCTGGGATTTGATCCTTGGACCCCAGCGCTACAAGGCGAGCACTTAACCTGCTGAACCATCCCAGCTTCCCCAAGGGTGGGCTTTATGTAGCAATATATGTAAAACCCCACCTGGTGCTGATGTGTACACAGACTGGAGGTGGGGGTTGAACACAGGGAGGTGCCCAGCCAATTGGGTGGCAAAGCTGTGCTTCTGGGCCCCTGAGCACGAGGCCCCAACATGGCCGCAGGGTTCGACCGCAGGTTGGACTTGTGGAGCCAGAGGACTGTGGGTAAAAGCAGTCACCTGGAACACCACAGCATAGTGCCACTCCATCCCAGCTGACAGGCTGCCCAGGCCCAGCCCACCTCTCCTTCCTGAGAGGCTTGTGGCTGCCTCCTGCCTGGCCTGCCTGGTGCTTCCCGCTGGTCGTGGGGCGACGTGGAGCCAGACATTTCCAGAATGCCAGGCACTCCCCGTGCAAAGCCGTCAGTGCCTCTTTGCTGCCCTCTGGGCGAAGTTCACAGCCCGATGAACCTGTCATGCCCTTCTTGATAAGAACCCTGAACATCCCTCCCCGCCATACCCCTGTGCCCCAGTCACCCTTAGAGCCTCACTGTGCTTCCCTGAGCTGTCCAGACAGCCCCACTCACCCCATCCTGCGACCTCCAGGCCAGCACGCTCAGTCCCTGCGACCTCCCCCGCCCAGTACGCTCCCCACCGCACCACGGCCACCGCCCTTCAGGATGCACTTTGCTGCCTCTCCCTCAACTCTACTCTGTGGGGTCCTCGCCTGCCCAGCTGTGGCCCCCAGAACCCTCCTCCTGTGTGGTCAGAGGCCTGATCCGGTTCATGTCCATGACCCCTGCCCCCAGGTGGGGCAGCTGACTTAACCTTCACTGTCAGAAAACAGGTGTGCAAACACCAGCGAAAGCTGGCTTTCATTTTTTTTTTTAAAGATTTATTTTTATTGTTTTTGACAGAGAGAGAGAGAGAGAGATACAGAGACAGAGAGAAGAGGGAGGGCCCAGAACAGTCTCCATAGTTGTACATCATTGGTTTTTCCACATAGTTTCATTCCACAGGTGGGTGCGGGGCTGCACAGGGCAGGAACTGGGCCGGGGTCTCACCCGGTGAGAACTGAACTGGGGGCACTCCCCAGCTCAGCATATGGGTCTGCACAGGCCAGGGCCGGGATTCGAGCCTCGGTCCTTGGGGCTGCAAAGTGAGCTCCTAACCCACTGAGCCATCCCCGGCCTCCCCTGGCTTCCATTTTTAACACACATTTAAACAGTATGTTTCGGGAAGCCGGGATGGCTCAGTGGGTTGAGCGCTCGCTTTGCAGCCCCGGGGACGGAGGATCGAATCCCAGCCCTGGCCTGTGGGGACCCATATGCTGAACTTGGGCATGCTTCCCACGTGGGAGGCCCCCAGTTAGGTTCTTGCCCCCCAGTTAGGCCCCTGGCTCGAGGGGGCGTGTCTCCCATGTGGGAGGCCCCCAGCCCAGTTCCCGCCCTGCGTGGCCCCCACCCACCTGTGTGGAACAAAACCATGTAGAGAACTGATGACGTACAACTATGGAGACTGCTCTGGGCCCTCCCCCTTCTCTCTGTTTCTCTCTGTCTCTGTCAAAAACAATAAAATAAATCTTTAAAAAAAAAAAAAAGAGTATATTTCTATCACTCGCCCACAAACACCAGTTCTCGGCGAGCTGAGCTGACCCTGCTAGGGGTCCCTTTCTTTCCATCCCCTTCCCAAAAAAGTCATCACCTTTCACCATGATGCACATTTTAAGTTTAAATTGTCAAAAGGGCAACCTTCCATACGCACATATATTGAGTAAGGTGACCAGACGTCCTGCTTTTGGCAGGACAGTCCCGATTTTTAATCATTTGTCCCGCATCCCGCGGCGTTTTAAAAAAGTCCCGATTTTTGGAAAGAATGCATGACAAGCTAGGGAACGGTGGGAGATAGACCAAATTTTTAATCAAGAACCCCTTGCCCCCCGGTCAATGGTGTCCTGCTTTACCAATGTTAAAATCTGGTCACCTTAATATTGTGTAAGACGGAAAGAACAGTAAACAGACAAAAAATGCATCCACCTAAGTGAAAAATCTCATGTGTTCACAAAGCGAGTTTTCTCCCGCAGAGAAGGTGAGTCACAGGAACGTGCTGGCCGTGTGCGGATGGCTGCGAAGGCCGAAAGCGATGATCCACCTCCAAAGGGACACACTGCTCCTGGCTCACCTACCTGTGACCAGTGCAGGAGCCGGAACCCTGTGGTGCACCTGCTCACCTGCTGCCTCACACTGGGTGCGACTCTGACTTTCCGTCCCATGCTCCTGCCTCCACATGCAGCCGGCTGGGCCTCAGTAGCTCTCTCTGTCATTCACTGAGTCTGTTGTACAAACGAGTCCCCTGTCAGAGGCCTGTCCCAGCTCACAAGCCTGGTGGCCCCACTCTGTGCTGGCCCCACGCTGGGGACTTGGACAGTCACCTCATCTAACCCCCCGGATGGAGGAAGCCGGCGAAACTCAGAGAGGTTAAGGCAACTTGTCCAAGGCCAAGTTCAAAACTAGGGGAGCTGGAGTTCAAGCCCAGGTCTGAGGGACTCCAGGATTTTTCCCGGGGGCGCCGTCAGAAAGGGAAGAAGGGAGGAGGTGTTGGAGGCCAGAGGAGAGAGCAGGAGGCCAGAGCAGGGGTAGGACTGGCCCAGGCCCTGGCAGGTGGCAGAGGCCCCGCAGGGGTGGCATGGGCCCCTCTGGTGTCACCATGGTGGCCTTTCCTGCCAGGCTAAGGGCTTGGAGCAGGAAAGATGGCACGGGAGAGGACCTTCAGGCATCTCAGCCTGTGAGTGTGAAGGGGGCCTTCGACATCCCCTAACTCAACACATTTACCTTACAGATCGGGAAACTGAGGCCCGGAGAGAGGAACGGCCCCAGGTTCCCTGAGCAAGTGGGCAGGCGCGCGGTGGTGATGGCGGCAGCCGGGGCTCCAAGGCTGGAGGTCTGGCTGCTTCTTCCGGGAGCCCCTGCCCGACAGAGCGGAAGCAGAGGCCATGTGAGGAGGGAGGTGCGCTGGATTTGGGTCATGGATTGGCAGTTTCGGTGTCTGGGGGAGGAGAGCTGACCTCTTTGGGTGGGAATGCCCCCAGAAGTGACCATTGGTCCCTGAGGGGAAATTGATGGGACCCTGAAGCGCCCACTGGCCCGGAGGCAAAGATGGCTGCCTTGGGTCGGGGTGTGGGGGGGTCTGCTGTCCTCAGGGTTTCCTAACTCTGCCCCGGGGACACTGCATAGGACAGGAGAGGCTGCAGCCCCACGGCCTGGCCAAGCTGTAGGAACTTTGGCTCCACTCTTCCCAGCCTCCCTTTCTGCCTCCATCACCCACCTTCTTTGTCAAGATCCTGGGTGGCCCTGGCTTGGGCCCCATTCCCCCCATTTCCCGATTTCCAAAGTCCCCCCTAGAGCTGCCTGAGGACTTTCTTCCCTTCCCCCATCCAAGATGCTGGGACTCGAGGAGGGGACTCCCAGCAGACCCCCTCCCCTGTCCCACACCCTCCTGGCTGTGCAGCCTTAGACTAGTGGCTGGTCCTCTCTGTGCTTGTTTCCTCTTCTGACATCCCGGGTGGTCATACAGTTTACTGCGCGCCTCCCACGTGCTAGACGTGTGGAGGGTCTCAAGACCTCACTGTACACGTGAGAGAACTGAGGTCAGCCCTGGAATCTCACCCAGGCAAGCTGACAAGCAGGCCTGCATTCTTCCCCCAACAGCCCTGGGCACCGCTTTCAAAGGCTCCGAGGACAGGACCAAGGAAGTGGTTATTCACAGCCAGATCTCGGCTGAAATCAGGTCAACGCCCTGGGGGCTGTTAGAAGCAAGCGAGCCCTCACGTCCAGCCTCCTCAGGCCGGCCGGCTTTGCTGTTTGCCTTCACCAGCTCTGCAAACATGTGGGTTCAGAGCGTCAGGTTGAAGCCGGGGAGAGTGTGTGCCCCTCTCACTGATCCGGGGAGACGGGTACCCCCAAGAAACGGCCACATGTTTGGCTGGGAGGTGCTTGTGGCGGCTACACCACAACTGAGCTCCAAACCTTCCAAAGACGACTTTGGGCAGAGTGAGGGGGAGAATTTGGGTCTGCAGCGTTTTCGGGACAAGGCCAGAAAAGTAGCCACATGTCCTGTGGCCACGGGCTTCATTGGCAGCCCCTTCACTTATTTTCACGAACTGTGCTCCTGAGAGCAAACCTGGGGGAGAAAATGAGACGAAGGCCGTCAGCCTGCCCATCTGCTGCATCCAGGACTGGATTCTAGCTCGACAGTGTGTCATCAGTGAGGTGCAAGCTCTACGCTTACGGCTCCAAAGAGACCACATCTCTGCAAAGTCACCATGTTGAGAGTTTGAAGCAGTTGTGTTTTGGGGTTTTTTCCCTGTTATTCCAAAAATAGGGCCCCTGTGACTTGGGCTCATAAATCCAGCCAAGGCAGAGTAGCACGTGCACCGGGGATGGTCATTCAGCTCCAACGATGTCCCTGGCAACCCCTGCCAGACCCCCTCGTCCCCTGCTGGGACCAGGCTCTGTCCTCTAGACTCTTGGGACCCAAGCCCTGCCACTCACTGAGCCCTGCCCCCGGCCCAGCGCTTGGTCCAACCAAGCAGTGAGCACATGAACGGAATGGGGGTCCATTGGGGTCCTCCCCCCACCCGGCCCACACAGCAGCCGGCCAGGGGTCACAGAGACTGGAGCTTTCTTTTCAGTTCCAGAGGCTATGAGGATGTGACTTCAGACTGTGAGAGAGAGAGAGCGCGAGAGAGATTGTTAGGTCCTGGTTCCAGTCCCTGAGAGCCCAGCTCCACTCTGTCCTGCCCCTGGTTGGTTCCTGTGAGCCCATAAATGCCGCCCCTTTGCAGCTGATAATCTGTGACTTCAGTGGAAAGAGACGGCGACAGTCCCAAACCACATTCACACATCCTTTGACAATGTTTGCCTCCACCCTTGGACCCTAATTCCTACCCACTGAGCGTGGCTGGACGCAGGGACCGCCGCCCTGCACGCACAGGTGTGGTGAAAGGGACGGCTCTCGACATCCGAGACGGGGTCACCGAAGGCCCTGGGCTTGCTCCTTGTCCCTCTCTTGGATCATGTGCTCTGGGGGAAGCCAGCTGCTATGTCCTGAGGACGCTCGAGCCGCCCTGTGGAGAGAGGCTCAGGGGAGGATGAAGGGAGGCTTCCCGTGAGGACCAGCCCGAAATCACCGTCCATGCAGCCGCCGTGCAAGGGCACCGGTGGCCCCACTCAAGCCTTCAGGTGGCTGCAGCCAGCCAGCACCCTGACTGCCACCTCCTGAGAGGCTGTGTTTCCTGGATTCTGATTTCTTTTTTTTTTTTTAAAGATTTATTTTTATTGTTTTTGTGTTTTTTTTTTGTTTTTTTTTTAATTTTATATCTTTTTTTATATTTATAGAGAGTAATTATTATTATTATTTTTTTATATCTTTTTATATTTATAGAGAGTAATTATTTTATCTTCAGTGCATATTTATTTCTATTTTACTTTTGACAGATAGAGAGAGAGACAGAGACAGAGATAGCTAGAGAACCGAACTGTGGGAACTCCCCAGTTCAGCATGTGGGTCCTGCCTGGGCCGGAGCCGGGATTCGATCCTCGGTCCTCGGGGCCTCAAAGCGAGCGCTCAACCCGCTGAGCCGTCCCGGATTTCCCCAATTTTTTTTTTTATTGTTTTTAATATATTTTTATTTATTTATTTTTATTTTTGACACAGAGAGAGATACAGAGACAGAGACAGAGAGAGAACTGAACCGGGGGAGCTCCCAGCCCAGCACATGGTTCTGCACGGCGGAGCGCCCAACCCACTGAGCCATCCCGGCTTCCCCTTTTTCTTTTTTTTAAGATTAACTTTTATTGTTTTGACAGAGAGAGACAGACAGAAGGGGGAGGGCCCAGAGCAGTCTCCATAGTTGTACGTCATCAGTTTTTGGCATCCACACAGGTGGGTGGGGGGCCGTGCAGGACAGGAACTGGTCTGGGGGTCTCCCGCATGGGGAGCACACCCCAGTTCAGCATATGGGTCCACACGGGCCGGGGCCAAGACTTGATCCTCGGACCCTGGGGCTCCAAGACGAGTGCTTAACCTGCTGAGCCATCCCAGCTTCTCCCAATTGATTTTTTTTTTTTTAATATTTTTATTTATTTATTTATTTTTGAGAGAGAGAGAGAGATACAGAGACAGAGAGAGAACTGAACTGGAGGAGCTCCCAGTTCAGCATATGGTTCCGCACGGGCTGGGGCCGGGATTCGATCCCTGGTCCCTGGCACTGCAAAGTGAGCGCGTAACCCACTGAGCCACCCCGGCTTCCCCTCAATTGATTTTTTACCAAGATGGGAAAGCAATTCAATGGTGGAAATACAGCCTTTTCAACAAGTAGTGCTGGAGCAATTACATTTCTATTGGGGAAAAATAAATAAATAAATAAATAAAATAAAGAAAATTGTTCATGATCTAGGGCTAAGTGAAGAATCTTAGACTTGACACTAAAAGCATTACCCATACAAGGAAAAGTCAATGGAAAAGTTTGCAAAACACCCTATTAAGATTCTGGAAAAACTAGTTATGAGTGGGAGAAAATATTTGTAAACCACATATCCAATGAAAGATTATTATCTAGAATATACACAGAACTCTTCAAACTCTACAGTTAGGAAAAACAAAACAAAACCCAAGCAATTCTATTATTTGAAAATGGGTTAAAACACACGAAGAGACATTTCACGGAAGATGCTACACAGATGGGAAATAAACAAATGGAAAGAGATTCAACTTCATTAGCCACGAAGGGTTGCAAATTAAAACCACAATGAGCTATCACTACCCATTCATCAGCATAATAAAAAAATAGCTACAACACCAAATGTTGTCGAAGATTTGGACCCAGCTCAGTAACATCCCGCCGGCGGGCACAGTCCCTGGAAAACAGTTTGGCAGTTTCTTGTAAAACTAAACATATGAG
>PVKE010042436.1:0-13748 GCA_004027555.1 Craseonycteris thonglongyai
TAATAATATTTAATATGTGCAAAACAGAAATCAAGAAGTTATTTACTTTAGAAAAGACATCATTTTATGAATGGTTTCTCTTGAGTTTTTTTAATTAGCAAGCAAACTCAGGGCACTAAACATAAGCCTTGATTTACACACAATGCTTTAGAAATGTATCAAATTTTACCCAAGCCCCCCAAACAGAAACATAGCTATACCAAATGTTGGTCAGTAATAATGTTAGACCCTATAGTTCTCAGGGTCTAATTTAAGCAAGAATGATGATATTTTTATAAACCTGATAACATATTTTGGTGGGTGGGAAGCTATTTGTTAAGTGAAATTGGAAGAATTAATGAAGAGGAAGTTTCTGCTCAACAAACGGATTCGCTGAATGAGAATATTGTCTTGCTTTGCAATGTGTAAAATTCAAGAAAATGTTTTATAACATACATTTGAGTATCTATTTTCTTTTTCTGATCTTAGGTCTCTGTAACACTTAGAGTGGAAACTGCCAGGCTTTATCCCTTTTTGATATCTAATTAAACCTGATTTAGTGGAAAACTTATCAGCATGTCTTTTTCCTCATATTTCATTTATGGATATGGACAGATACCTATTTGTACTATGCACTGTATGTTGAAAGATCAAATACATCAGCATAATTTAAATAAATCTGAGACCTATAAATTCCCACTGAATGCAAGACCACAAATGGAAACAAGAATTAGGGTATGTTCAATAACATTAAAATGCAACTAATTTAAAACACAAAGAAAATACATTTTTACGGAGTGCCTAATAAATCTCCAGCATTCATTTTCGTAAGATTTTAGTGAGCCAAATACCCTCAGCAACTTTCAAGAGAGAATTACATATTCATAGCATAGGGAAAACAGTATCTGTGGCTATGAGGCTATAAGGATGATCAACTTACATGCTTGGTTGTTTGAGTCATAAGAGACTCTAGCCAAATTTCTAGATTCCCTTGATAATAAGGAAATTGCCAAAATAAAAATATTTTTATATTTATTTCTTTTATTTGACTGCTGGATATCTTTCAAATAGCACCGGGGTTACTGATATGGCCAAAATGTTCCTTTGAATTGATTACACCAGTAGATGATCAGTGTGATCAAATCAATCTTCTGAAAAAACTGAATGCTAAGCAAAACCTGTAATTTTAGTGTAACACAAATATATTGTATAAGAATATTAGTGGAAGAGAAGGAAAAGAAGAGAGAAATGATAAAGAGAAAAGAGGGAGTGAATGAGAGCTGGAGGGGAAAAAGAAAGACAAAGGAAAGGGCTAGAGGTAATAGTATAGCAAAAACCACGACGGGTTTTGTACCAAAAGAGATATGTAATCAAGTTCTGCTAATGAAATGGCAAAAGCCTTTATAATTTCCTTCTTTTTTCAAATATTTCTGAATGAATAGTTTTCCATGTAATGTGAATCCCAATGTTTTCCTTTTTATTGTTCCTCCATGTCAGCAATTACCAAAGAAAAGAGGCTCCTATAAGCTTCCTTTGATCCAGTCACCTTCTGATAAAGCTCTTTGAGGATTAAGAAAGCCAATTCTTCCTTCCTATGAGTCCAATCTTTTGCATGTAATTAGTGAGCTCTCTACAATCCCAAGACCATGACCTTTCCATTCATTCCACTATTTAGTTAACAAGCTATTATCTCCCAGGTACTATTATATTATAGGCTCTGGATGTATGTCAACAAAATAAACAAAAATCTCTACTCTCAAAGAATTTATGTTCTACCTGGAGAGGGAGGAAATAGGAGAGAAGTGACATAATAAATAGAGTGGTTAGGAAAATACTTACTGAAATGTCAGTTCAACACTGCTATGTAAAGGAGAGAGTAATTGGCATAACTGTCCAAAGCAGAGAGGAAGAGGAGAAAGCAAAGTGCCAGAGTCAGATTCTGTAATTTTGATAAAATTAGGGAATCTGTTGGATACTGACAAAGTTGTGTCATGATCTGACTTGCATTTTAATAGGATTGTTCTTGCTTTGTATTGAGAGTAAATGAATCAGAAGTTCTGCCTAGGTAAATACAGGGTGCAACGTGTAGGAATGAAAATCTCTAGTGGAGATGCAGAAATTAAAACCATGAAGGTCAATGATACTTCCCCCAAAATAATGTATAAAAATACCAAAATAGGGGCAATGAAGGAAGCCTGCTGGATACTAATATGTAAAGGATGGAAAAAAATGTAAGAACTTAAGAAGTCCAGGGGGAAAAAAAATCTGGTCAGAAAAATATGAAAAGAAACAAGCATGAAAGGTAAAGACTATTGAGTTCCACTAAGGACACAGAAGAGCTTGACATCATGAATTTGGACTGACAGGGTTGATTGTTACATTTTGATATCCTCTATACCAGTAATAGCATAGAAGCCTGATTGAAAATTTGATTCAGAATTGTGGTTTTGCTGATCAGGTACAATAAACAATAGGAACATCAAATAACTGAGATATTGATAACAGAGACCAGATAAGATATTCAACCATGTGGATACAGACAAGGAAAAGTAAATAGATCCAAAAGAAGGATAAATAATAAGAAAACATAGGAATCAAGGAAGAGCAGATTTACTAGGAATGAGAATGCAAGTGAGGATAGGAAAGGATTGTTAATGAATAGGATATGGGTGCTTAAGATTTTTAATGTAGAACACAAATAGCAAAATATAATTATATGTAATTTAATCAAATTTGATATTTTTAATGTATCTTAGGCTATAGACAGTTTCATTTTATGACATAGATTCAATCATTCTCATTGCCTTCTGTTATTGTCATACAGTCCCAAGTTAAAGACTTCTCTTCCAGGTGTTTTAAGTTAGAGATATGTGTTCTAGTATATCCCAACTGACCACTCACTGTAGGCAAGATTGAGGGGCCCACTGTAGGAAAGCTGGCTTCACTTTACAGAATCCTCTTTTTATAAGACTTATTTCCAGCAGAATATGAGCATTCTACTCAAATTTACATAGTTCTAGAGAGTCCAAACAAATCTTTGTATGAAAAATTTTGGCAGTGATCAATCAAATGCCTTCTGAGTATTTTTCCTGTTAAATAGTCTAGGTTAAAAGCATTCACAATCACTTGATAAAACCAAAGAAAATCAGATATAAAGAATGTATTCTTTACTACCAAATATAGTCGTAAAGATTAGGTAGGTAGGTAGATAGATGATAGCTAACCTCAGTTATAATTTTAAACACAAATGGAATTATCTTGAAGCAAGGCAACATAATTGACTAGTTCTGCTTATGCTTTTCAAACTTTTCTGCCTTTTTTTCTAAACCAGCTGAGCAAGTTCAGCCAGGTGTATTTGTCTTTTCCAGACTGAATTCTGAAGCAAATTGCCTCACCTTCTCTTGGCAAAGTGCATTACTTTGAATTCCAGTCACTGAGGATGAATCTAAGTTTTTAGCTTCACACCTCTTTAGTGTTTATGGCAAATAGACCCAAAGGCTTCTTTTGGTCATTCATCTCCAAGTGGATAAACCCAGAAAGGAAGAACTTAGTAACTCCCTGTAACAGAATGAAATCAAAATTTTATGGTCCTCAAGGTAGTACTTCTGAAAGTAAATCTAGTGGCACAAATTCTTTCTTTTTTGCTTAAACAAAATATCCATTTTCCTGTAGCATTAATAGAGAACTTATCAAGAGAAATTCTCATAAAAGGTTAATTAGATGTTAAGAGAAATAAGCTAAAAGAAAGAATTAACAAAAAGGGAAAATAATTTCAGGCATAATTTCATTAATAATATCTACCAGTGTGTTAAAATTAAAAATTAGGCAAAAAGAAAAAGAAAAAGAAAGGAAAAACAGCAGAGAAGAGAAAAGGGAACAATATCCTTGAGGTACATATGAAGAAATTAAAGAAAGAAATGAAAGAAAACAGTGAAAAGTAAATTTTAAAAAGAATGAAAATACCCCACCATTTTTAAAATTTAGTATTATAATTTTAATAATAATATTAAAAATATTAAATTATTGAATAATTAGCAAACAGAGATTAAAATGTTTTTTTACTGACTTCTGTGTACATGCCACTGTGGTTTTTTTTTTTTATTTAGTATACTGCCACTTCAGTAAAATTATTTATGTCTCCTTTATATTGGTGGATGAATTATTTCATATAGATAAGTTCATATGAAAAAAGTGATCACACAATGTCTCAAATGCAGAGGATTCATTATGTGTGTACATTAATCAGAACATTCAATTCTATTTGAATAAACACAATAAGAATGCTAAATTTTTTACATTTTCTGCATGCCTAACTATTCCATCAATGCTTTAAGATTACTCATTTATTTCAAGTATAATTGGGATATCCCCTAACGTCTAATAGTTGCTTCCTCATTATAACCATGCGCTCACATTATTCAAATAAAGAATAATTTCTGCAGCATCCTTTAAAAATAAAATAAATAAATAAAAGTATCTGATTGTGATTGCTGTTTTGTAGGTTCAGACATTTTAATGCATTTTCCTTGGAAAAAAATAACAACAACTAGGAACAACAATCACAGGCAAAACTTTGCAACACCAATTGCCTTGAAAAGGAAACAAATATTTCCCCCACACACAAGAAAAAATACTGTCCATTCCTGTCAGCCTTTTCAACCTCTTTTGTGTTCCAAGAAATTGTGAGTAATGAAAACAGGGCAGAGCCAATCAAATGGGTGTGTATACTACTGCACTGTGTGAGTTGAAAGCTCTGCATTTAAAATAAGGTTTATGCATAATTCATAGACTGTGCATGTTTATGTAAATTACCCAAGGCGGAAGTGTATATGAAACCAGAATCTGAGGTAAACTGACGATGTTATAATATACTGCTGGACTTGCATCTCGCCAATTCAGCATCCCCCCCCCACCCCATACTACTCTTGAAAATTACATCATGTGCCAGCTCACACTAGGAAACCTAATAAAACTTTGAGGCTTACACACGTTGTATATTTTTCATCATTTCTTTCAGATTCGATATATTATTAAACACTGAAACTTAGCCATATGTAATTCAAACAGCCTGGGAATAAAGATGTACACATATATTCCTGTTAATGGGTGTTTTATAAGTTGAGAGAAATAGACACAGTGCCTAGAAATTTAATTTAAAAATAGGAAGAATTTTTAATGTATGGGGACTTCCACTTTAAAAACGGAGGAAATGAAGGCTTCCATCAATGGAAACAGCCGGTGAATTTTGGAAGGTAAGATATTATTTGGAAGGCAACCTCCCACCTAACAGGGAGCCCTGGCGTGGTTTCGGGCTGATGATACTCAGCTCACACTCATCTTCTGGGTTAAAGTGTTCTTTTGAATCAGTCACTGTGGGCTGCCAACGGAGGAGAAGAGCTTATTTGCATGAGCTCTCCACCTCCTGGTCAGTGATGAAAATCTTGGCAGCTTAGCACTGCAATAAGCAAAAGTGTTTTTTTATAAAAAATATACATATAATAATAAAAATAATAATAATAAATAAAGGCTTCCAAAGAAACCACTGTCACCGAATTAAATCCAATGCAGCTGAAATTCATTTCTCTGTTATCTTTTTAAATTGTTATAAATATAACAGGCATTTTAAAGTAATTTTGTTTATCCTCTTTCTAATGTACTGTATGAACCATTTTTCACATGTGTTAACTTACTATATGCAAATGGCATTTAATGTGTTTTATTCACAGAATGCATTTACAAATCATTTTGTGTATGGAGGGAAACAGTTGCTTCACTTGTGCATGTGAAACTGAAAAGGGGGAGTACATATCATTACATTTTTTAAATGAAAGGAAATTTAAATGGAGTGAGAAAAGCCCACAATGTTATAATAGAAATTTTCTCTTTTTAATTCATCCATTGGTACCTTTTTTCTCACTTCATAGACTTTTCAAAATATAGTGCTGAATTTCCCTCCCTAAGAATTTTAAGCTCTTGTCATTAGAAACAGTTATCCTATCCATTATTTGTTCTTAGGTCCACATGTACTGTTCCTCTTAGAAAGCAAAAGAAAAGCTCAGAAACAGCAAACACTGCAAGGTGAGGCAAAAATTAAACATTTGTGTCCCATGTATTATCATATCACAGCATCTTACACATATAATCATCATGTGTTTTATTCATGGCACTTAATGACTTCCAAATAATTTGCAACAAATTTATTTTAAAAGGTTCTCATCTACTATATTATGTGAAATCAGTAGGTGTTTAAAATATAAAGGGAGTAGATTAAATATTAAAGATGTATTAAAATTCCATTCTTAAATAAATTAAACATGTAACAAAAATGAACATCTAATTGTGATAAAAAAATGTGAAAAATGCATACAACATAATTCTTTTATTCTGCTAATTTATAGAAATGGGTCCCTAAATGGTTATTATTTTCATTCCATGTGTAGAATGACCAGGAAAAATGCTGGCAATTACTCAGTGGTGTTCCACCCTGGCATGAAGCTATAACTAATTTGCATACAGCATTGTTGAAAATGGAGCCTGTGACATACAGATCATCATCAACATTGGGAATTCGCACTGCCAACTATACCTCCTCATACAAATACATACTGCCACTTATGGATCAAAGGGGGAGTTGCGACTACAGTCCTGAGCTATTAAGACACATCATGCTACCAGAATTTTAAACACGTTTTCTAAGTGGGGTCTTCATTATAAGAAGAGTGTTTTCTTCCCTTGTTGAATAAATAAAAGGAATTCTCTTAAATGATTATTCCATGGAAATAATTATTTTACCTACATTGTCATATTTTCCCCAAATAAAAAAGTCATAGTACAAAATAAAAATTTTGACTATTTGATATGTTAGTAAACCACACTTATCTATAATGGGAAGAAAATTAAAAAGTCTTCTTTAAACTTGAGAATAAGAAAAAGATAGATTAAAAGGTAGGTACAAACCACTAATATTTTAGCAACAGTTTAGTAGATTCCATGGTGACATGAGTTCACAAATAAAAACTAAAGTGAGGCAACTTTGACCTCATTTATCAAGTGAGTAAATAAATAAGAAGGCAAAAAAAAATTTTATTTTTAATTACCCAAATAACTATCTGTTATTTCTTCCATGTTGTATATATAATCCCTGATTGACTTATCTCCTACTATTCATCTCTTAAAAAAATAAAAAAATAAAAAAACACTAGAAGTTTTTCATTGTGCACTTTAGAAGACAAGTATTTTGAAAATAATAAGAGAGATTATTATTTCATGATGTAAATAAAAGCTTTTGATAAAAAAAATAGTGAATTAGTTATGGAACTTGAAGAGAATTCAACTCTCATCAGAAAGAAATTTTTCAACCAAATTTTTAAAAGAGGGCATAGGAATGTATTAGGGAGTTACATCTGCCCTATGGAACTATTTACAAGTATAGTCAATTGTTTCTATACATTATATGTCAAAAATTGCCTATTGAGAAATATATAACAGGTGTGCACTAAGGTATAATTTATAAAATATTCTTACAAGATATTTTTCTAATGCCCTCACTTATTACCTGTTACCTTTCTTGTCTTCTAATTTTCAGGAGGCTCCGTTGTGCATCACATTTTTTTATTTAGTGAAGGAACCGAGTAATTGGTTATGGATGATAAGAGAAAAATCAGTTAAATGTGGAAGAGGCTGTCCTGATAAAACTGAAATAAAATATGATTTGGGTTGTGTAATAATTTCCAGCTGTGTTCTAGTTTAAGAAAATGTCCAACATGACACTCCTAGCTTAACTCAATCACACATTTCATATAGGTTGTGTTTTTCAGATGACACCAAGTTAGAAGGGGTTGCTAACACTTCAGAAGAAAAGATCAGAATTCAAAGTGACCTTGATAAATTGAAGAAACAGCATGAACCAGATGAAAATACTGGATAGCCAGAGGTCCCACAGGGAAGAAAAAATATATAAGCTAGCATTCATTACTCACTGATTTATTCATTTTTATTGAATGCCTACTATGTGCCAGCTACAAGCTGGTATTTAACACAAATGCATTTTTAGAATGGAAATCAGCCCCCTCCTTCAATATGTGACTGGCCCTTTTAGAAATTAATCTCTTTCTAAAGTACATGTTTTTATGTTGTGCAAATCCAATAGACTTAAGCAGAAAAAATATAAGCAGGTTAAGAAATACCAGCATCATACTGACATACACACACACACACATACACACACACACACACACACACACCAAACAAACAAACAAAAACCTTCATTTTCTTAAAGATGAGTTACTTTGGGGAGACAAAATATGTCATATGTAATATTTCACTTTTAGTTACCATAAAGTTATAATAAATGTAATTAAAAATATTTTGCTGGTTCAATTCAGGAATACAATAGTCCCCCTTTGCCTGTGGTTTCTGCTTTCTGTGGTTTCAGTTACCATAGTCAATTGAAAACTGAAAATATTAAACAGAAAATTTCACATATAAACCATTCATAAGTTTTAAATTGTATGCCATTCTGAGTATCATGATAAAATCTCACACCATCCCACCCAGAATGTGACTCATCCCTTTGTCCAGTGTATCCACCCTCTGTAAGCTCATCACCAGCTAGTCACTAGTATCCCATCTTGTCAGATCAATTGTCATAGTATTGCAGTGTTTGTGTTCAAGTAATTCTTATTTTATTTAACATAAGAGTAGTAATGCTGGCAATTTGGATATCCCAAATAAAAGCTGTAAATTGCTTTCTTTAAGTGAAAAGTTAAGTACAGTACAATATGATACTTGGAGACAGTGACCACATTCATATGACTTTTATTACAATGTATTTTATTATTAGTTGTTATTCCAATCATTGTGCCTAATTTATAAGTTAAACTATATCATAGGCCTGTAGATATAGGAAAAAACAGTATAAATGGGGTTCAATACTGTCTGTGGATTCAGGCATCCACTGGGATCTTGGACCATATCTTTAATTCACTTTTAAAAATTTGATTCCAGGGAATGCCCGGATGGCTCAGTGGGTTGAGCACTCATCTTGCGGCCTCAGGGTCCAAGGATTATATCCCAGCCCGGCCTGAGCAGAACCATATGCTAAACTGGGGTGTGTTCTTGCGGGGGTGAGCTTTCCATGCTATAGGCCCCAAGTTCGGCCCCTGCCCCAGGCTGTGCTTCCCATGTAGGTGGCCCCAGCCCAGTTTCTGCCCTGCATAGCCCCATGCCCACCTATGGAGTGAAACTATATCAAAAACTGATTACATATAACTATGGAGACTGCTCAGGGCCCACCCCCTTCTCTCTGTCTCCCTCTGTTTCTCTGTCAAAAACAATAAAAATAAATCTTAAAAAAAAAGAAAAAAAAGTTTATTTCAGTAGTAGCCTACCTTTGTTTACACCCAGGCTGCTTTTGAGAAGAGTAATCCTGCATCCTGGTTTAACTGGGACATTTTATACCTGCAGTCCCAGCATAATTATTCATCTCTTTCACTCTCAGAAATTATTAAGCAAATTTTGTGATTCCCCAAACTTGAGGTGTCTCTTTACCTGAACCCAAGCACTGCAGCTTTTGATGTGATCCAATAAGATGCCACTGCCACCCTGGAGTTGTTGGCTGGACACTTGGGGGAGACATAAATATCACAAATCTTTTCAGGGGGAAATCAAAATCCTGAAGGATTAACAGCCTTCATGTAAAGATACAGATAAAAGGGAGCTAAGACTCAAGAAGCCATAAAGCAGTCAAACAAAAGAAAAAAGGACAGCAAAGCCTAATTGACAAATTAAACACAGTTTCTCTTTGAGCAAAAACTAATTTAGAGGGAGATATTTAACTTGAAAACCATGTTTCAGAGACAAAACAGGCAGAAATGGTAATAGTATATGATAACAATGTTCATAAATAAGTAATATATACCTATATATAATAAAAATGTTTTTATTACTTTTCCAGCCTTTTCACCATTCCTTGAAAATTAACAATGTATATGTTTTTCTGGTAACTAATATTTCATAACTGCTTTATGTGGATTAGGTTTCTCATATTTTTCTCTTCTGTATTTTATAATGTGTGGAAAGAAAGAGTTAAATTTTTAAACAGCCACTGATATGCTCTCTAAAGCAATTATGCCTTCTGTCACCAAGAGATAAATGTACTACCACAAGACATTACAAATGTGCTCTTCTAGACTGTAATACAAATTACTGTCAGGCCATACCACTTAAAGCTTTCTTCCTCTTATTTAGTAAGGCCAATTTCTTTTGATATTTTTTTATATATAAAGAAAAAAATATCTTGCTCTAATTATTGTTGAACACATTTTAACAATTTTTACCCCTTTTAAAATAGCATTAACTGCTTATTAACTCTTAATATCACTCAATACTGACAGGGCTTATGGACATTCTGGGATAAGTTGGTAGGAAAGAGTCTCTGGTATGGGTTGCAGAAAGCACCTCACTCAATGAAAGGAACTCTAAAGTTAGTCCTAACCCCAAAGAAGCCTCATGAAGAAGAATTTAACATGCAAAAATTGGAGTATAGGTTTATCTCCTTATAGTCTCATTCCAAGCAGAGATAGTCTCAGTCGTTCAGAGCATATCAATTTGTCAAGAGATTGTGAACACAATGCAGTCATGTGTGTTTGCATTATAACTTTTTCTACTTTTTGGGCCTGTGAAAAAAGCTAATCAGCAACTCATTTTTAGGGAGCTGAGATTTAAAACTGAAAAACTTGGCAGCCTACCATCTGAGAAAAGGGGCTGTGAATTAGGCTATTGCAGGGGTGTCAAACTAGCGGCCTGCGGGCTGCATCCGTCCCCTGAGGTAATTTTTTGTGGCCCACGATGCTCTGAAATAAAATGAAAATAGGAAAAATTGTTATGAAGAAAATAGCACTTAGGGGAGACAAGGCAATGCCTTACACACAATACCCTCATTAACCCTTCAACTACTGAAGACAAGTATACACGTGGCCCAGTGCCTGTCCTGGGGACCTGTGTATAAACGCACTGACTCAGTTCCAGCGATATTTGTAAATGTGATGTGGCCCATGTGAATCTTGCCTGTTGCACCAAATAGCCCGTGTTTTAATTGAGTTTGACACCCCTAGGCTATTGGGCCAACAAAATTTGTGAGAGAGCATTGACTATTTAAAATAAAGGACTCAAATCTGTAGAGTGGAGAATGATGTAGAAATATAGAGAAAAGAAAAGATGTGACATAAGCCCAAGAGACATCAGTGGTTAGATGTGTTTTCAGAACAATTTTTTAGGATCCCTCGTTCCAGTCCCAGACATCCACTCTAACCACCAATCCCTTTTGATTAATATATGCTACAGCTCTCTTGTTTTTCATTTTTGTTTGTTTGTTTGTTTTGGGTTTGTGTGTGTGTGTGTGTGTGTGAGAGAGAGAGAGAGAGAGAGAGAGAGAGAGAGAGAGAGAGAGAGAGAGAGAGTTTTTTGTTGTTGAAAATATTTAGGAAAAATGTGAAAAATTAAATGTATGAATAAAAAAGAGTGTGGGACAGAGAAACTAATTATCCTGAGTACAGAGTAGAGGTGCTGTGTTGAAATTAATGAAAAATAGATTAAATCCGATGCCACAAAACTTGGAAAATCTGACTTTGAGACCATTTATCATGAAAATACGTTTTGTGTACTTACTTTTAAAAACTCACACTAAATTTAAAATAGGGGACCATGAGTCCTTTGACCTTTTCTTCCACAAGATAATTTATACAACATATAACAATAGTAGGAAACAGAAGCATGGAATATTCTGCAAGTCATGCTTTCTGTTTAGGGAAATAACGTATTTAAACTAAGTATTAAAACCGCTTCTCAGTGTCCTAAATAAGAACAGCTATATTTGGATGATATACTTTCAATCATCATATTCATACAAGAGGGAATCCCATCACCTCACCTTCTTTGACAGTATTTGGCAGATCCTTTCCCTGGAGTTGGGCTGTGGACAACAGATAATTTTTGGTAGCCCCTCATAACAATGATGGTGATCTTAACTTACTGAAATTTTGAAACAACAACAAAATAGCAAAGACCAAAGACCTAAAATTCATACTGTCTACTATTAACTAAAGTTAGTACTTAATGCCACAAAATTGTACTCTTATAGCGGTAGAAATAGTAAATTCTATGTTATGAACTACCTCTTAAAATATGAACTCAAGGGAAAGCCAGGATGGCTCAGCAGGTTAAGCACTCGCTTTGAAGCCCCGAGGACTGAGGATCGAATCCCGGCTCCGGCCCAGGCGGACCCACATGCTGATGCTGTGAGGCCCCCAGTTCAGTTCAAAAATAGAGAAAAAAAATATATATGAACTCAAGTTAAAAAAGGCTTTATTTTAATAAAAGAAAAATCTTTTGTTTCCATGTATTAAAATTCTGAGTTTTAGAGCCAAACAATTGTGAAAAGCTAATTAAATAATGAAGATCTTAAATAATGAAACAAGACATTTTTACGTAGTTTTTCTAAAATAAATAGGTAGGATAAGATCAGAGTAGGCAGGTTTTGAGATTAGGCTAATGTTATTTTCAGAATGTATTTTGAATAAAACAAGCTGAGTCCTCAACCCATCTTTACTTTTGAGCTCTTTATTACCATTATGTGGGGAGTTAAAACAAATGACCAAGTATTAAGAAGAGGAGACAGGTGATAATTAAGAGCGGAAAAAAATTAATTTTTAAACATTCAGAAGCCCTTGAGTATAGTGATTGCTTTGCTGCAAATTCAGTGACATGAGAATTATTAATTTGTTTAAAAGAAAAAAAGAAAGAAAAGAAATACTGTTAGCACATCAAAGTATTAAGCAAAATAGTCCCTGCTTATGTGTTGAAAGTATGGTTACCGTAGATGACTCTCAAATAAACTAGTTCTCATTACCCCTATAGAAAATGACATTTTTCAAGAGACTAGATAGTATCAGAACCATATTTCATAAAATATCTTTTTTTTCCCTTTTGATTGACATTTAATACTGAGAATATTCAGGCAGCCTTTATACAATGCAAGCCAATATGTTAAATTTTCTACAAAAAAAATGTATGCAGTAAGGAATTAATTCATCTAAATTCACATTTGTAGACTATTTAATGGGCCTGTGTTACCTCTTATGCTGTTCTGTAATACTAGTCTCATGCTCTTCTTTTTTCATTCATTGTTCTCTGCCAGAAACAACCCTTTTCTCTTGCTTCCTTGGTCTCTGTCAAATACAAGCAAGAGATCATCAATTAAAAACTGAATGTGGTAACAAATTACCAACTGCCAGATACTTGTAAAAGCAGCAGATACTTGTAAAAGGTCTGTTTTCTCAGAAAATAAAAGTGGTAGAACAAAGACTCCAGTTAAAGTGGAATGATATATTTCTAAAGGATAAGTTATAACAAAACATTTTCTACCTTATCTTATAGAAAATAAAAGCAAAGATATGAGAAAAAACCATGAGACTTTGCTCTTGTCTTGCATTTTAGTGACATTCTAATCCAAGTCCAAAGATCGAGATGAAAAGCTTTAAGTTTCTAGGTAATACTTTCCCTGTTTGTGTTTTTTTCCTATTTTTTTTCCTTTTATAGAACTACTTAATGAAATCATCATGGCTGTATGTATCAGCTCTGAGCAGTTATTCATTAGAAGATATCTCCCACTGGGGTGTTCCATTCCTCCTTTTATCACCCTTCCCTTGTTGGTGGAATATATCTTGGTACCGCTTTTAGGAATACCTTTTTTCTTTTTTTTTTTTTTTTTA